>JARGXW010000763.1:0-63212 GCA_029204085.1 Mycena sp. CBHHK59/15
GCGAGGAATATTGATGGGGAAAGTATTGTAATTGATGGGAAGGTGGCCAGAAACAAACGTAGATGACGGCAGACGACGGCCCAACAAATATTGATGGTAAAATGAGTATCCCAACAATTATTGATGGCAAAGGAGTGTCCCAACAAATACTGATGGCCAAACGAGTATCCCAACAAATATTGATGGCAAAGGCTCGAAAAGGGAGGCCGAAATAGCTCGGGAAAAGCCGAAATCATCCGAGAAGCGGCCCAAAAGCGCCGGGACCCAAAGCCAAAAGAGCCCTTTTGTTACGCCAACCAGGCCCTGGCTGGGGCCAGGCTGAAAGGCAACATAGCCAGCTGGCTAGAGCCAGGCCATTTAGTCTATATACTACAGCTTTGGCTCCGGGGTTGGCGACCGGGACAGGACTTTGACGGGCGGCAACTCGTCAAATTCTTCGTCTTCTTCGTCGAGCTCCGCGAGCTGTTGCGCCAGCATCAACGCTGACGCAACCTCCTCCTGGGCGGCCTCCGCCCTCCGCTCTGCCTCCGCAGCACGCTCCTCGTGAGCCGCTATCATTGCGGCCCGGCGCGCCCTGCGCTCCTCGCGACGCTGCTCCTCCACCTCCTCCCTCAGCTCCGCTGACGTTGCACGAGCCTTCCCCTTCCCGGTCGTCTCCCCTCTGGGTCTTCCACCGGTGTTGCTCCTGCCGTCCCCGGGCGTGTCCTCGCGTCCACCGTCGTTGTTTCCGTTGGGCTGCATGTTGTTGGGGAGTTGGTTGCTCGGAGGTGGTGTTGGTTAAGAAGAAAGTTTTCTGACTCACCAACGCCAAACAAACAATTGAAAACCAACAGCACGTGACTTTTTGATGCTGTTTATTTCTCACGACTTACCATTATTCGACCATCTTGGTTCCTCATGGGAGAGGAACCTAAGAGGGGGATACTGTTATATCCATGCAGCCTCCCTTGGTTGACCGACTTCCTTCCGGCCATTCCGGTCACCTCCGGTCATCCCTAGGCTCCGGTCATTGACCGGAGCCACCCGGTCATCCGGACGAATCGGGTTTTTACGCAATGAAGGATTACTGAGCGTTTCCCGTTTATCCGTCTTCTTGTCTTCTTTCTTATTGTCCTACGACTTCCCATCAGTCCACCTGACTTGTCTTATTGTCAAGAACCACCCTCCTTCCTATTTGGGAATACAATTAGCTACTTAGTATATATATCACTTTAATACTTCTTGTACATCAGATTGATAATTAACGTTGCTTGGCTTTTCTCCTTGCACTGAGTCACCCTTGCATTCGCTACTCCCCTCCGGTAATCCGACTCCGGTCCCCTCCTCGGATTACCTGCCGGTCAAGGTAGTCACTCACCCTTATCTTCCTGTGGTGTTGTGATCCCTTCGTATACAGCCCCAGAGATCTTCCGGTCCCCCGATCTTCCGGTCCTCCGATCCTCCGGTCTCTCCGGACTGAAGTTCATCGGCTCGGTATATAACAGTCTTGTAAAGGCGGCAAACACGTCCGCTTCCATCGTCATAACCATCTGGTTGACGCATGTAAATCTCTTCTTTGAGATCTCCATTGAGGTAAGCTCCTTTAATGTCGAGCTGTTGAATTTCCAGATCTTTGATGGCTCCTATGGCTAGAATGGCGCGAAGCGAATCGAGGCGAACAACTGGAGAGAAGGTATCAACATAATCCATGCCTGGAATTTGTGAGTAACCCTGAGCTACGAGGCGGGCTTTCAATTTAATGACATTTCCCAGTTTGTCGTACTTCTTGTCAAAAGTCCATCGGGAGCCTACGACTTTTCGTCCTTCAGGTAAGTCTTCGAGTTTCCATGTTCCCATAGACTGGAGTGTCTGATATTCGGTCTCCATGGCCTGTTCCCAACCGTCCCGTTCCTGTGAAGCCTTTGCTTCTGTCAGATTTCGAGGTATGTGATCCACATTTGAATGTGAAGCTAATAAGACATAGTTCGTCTCATCTATCGCCCCGGATGCATCCTCTTGGGATTGGGAGTCGTCTTTAGGCACGTTTCCACGGCCTGGACTGTGAGCGGCAGGAAGGCGCGATTGCGGGTTACCTAATCGGCGGTAATTGTGATCTTGCACGCTGCGGGAAGTTCTGCGAAGGGGGGTAGGATTTAATCCTGGAGGTGCGTACTGAACCTGTTTAAGTGGAGATGGGAGGTTCGCTAATGGCTCCCTGGGTACAGGAGAAGGTGTTCACGGTGGAATGATGGGTGCAGGTGTGTTCGGAGTAGCAGGTGCGTGGGTTGGTTTAATTGGAGTCAGAACTGCAGCTGGTTGAATTTTAGCAGGCTGCTGATTGTTATTCCTGGGCTCCCCCTCAAGCGGCAGTCTGATAGGTGCATCCAGTTCAATCTCCTTCGGTTGAATTTCCGAGAAATCAAAGTTGCGTGAGACTTTAATTTGCCTGCTTGATTTGTCCCAGTATTTAACTGCTTTAGGTCCTTCTGCATATCCAACGAAGATGTGCTTCTTGGATTTAGCCACGGTTTTACCGGGCTTCGTGGTTTCCGTGAGTATCCAAACTTCGGAACCAAATTCCCTCAAATGTGCCATATCAGGCTTAGTGCTGGTCCAGACTTCGTGCGGGGTCATCCCGTTCAAAGCTCTGGTAGGTGAACGATTTCGAATGTAGGCAGCATGACTGACTGCTTCGGCCCATAGGAAGGATGGTAAATTGCGAGCAATGAGCATCGCACGGGTAAGCTCCATTAGGGTGCGATTGAAACGTTCGGCAATGCCGTTCTGGGAGGGTGAATAGGGTGCGGTCGTTTGTAAGTCAATTCCCTTCTCTTTACACCATCTGACAAGTTCCTTGTTGATGTATTCTCCCCCATTGTCAACGCGAATATATTTCGGAGCAGTCTTGAGGTGACGCTCGAGGTACGCGACATAATCTTTGACACATTGGGTTGCTTCTGATTTGAGTTTCATGAAGAACACTGTGCATCGACGGGAGTAATCATCCGTGAAGGAGATGTAGTATTTGGCGTTGGAAATCGCTACATGGCTTTGAATAGCCGCGACACGTGCGGGGCCCCAGACGTCGGAATGGGTGAGTTCACCAGTGTCCGTAGTCTTGTCTTCGGACTCCTTGGGATAGGGTTGACGGTGCTGTTTAGCTTGAATGCAAGCTTCGCATTGGTTGAATGGAGGGCTGTCTGGAGAAACAGTAAGTCCGTTAATAAGTTTACCTTTCACAAGTTTTTCCAATGACGAAATTGACAGGTGTCCGTACTTGCGATGAAGCGAGTTCCATGTGTCGGTAGACTCGTTGGATACATTAGCGTGATCCTCATCGCGAGGTCTCACATCCATTAGGTAGAGTTTACCTATCTTCCTGCCTGTGGCTAATTTCATCCCTTTAGCGTTTACGAATGTACACCGGCCATGGCGAAGATTGCTTCCCCTCCGGCGTCATCGAGCTTGCTGATGGATAATAGGCTATTGGCTGATGCGGGGGCGTAAAGTACGTTCTTCAGAACATTTCTTACGTAGTTCCTGTCGACTTTGCAGTCCAATTTAACCGTGCCTTTGCCGATAGCTTGAACCTTATTCTCACCAATACCAGTTATACTGTGGTTTGTGAGTGGGATGAAATCACTGAACAATTCTCTCGAATTGCAGACATGCGACGTGGTTCCAGAGTCAGCAAGCCAATCACTGTGCCTAAACGAATTAATCGCCGTTTGGCATTTGGAGTCAGCTATCTCAGATGTGTAAGCCTGATCAGCTAAATCCTTGTTCGTTGCATCTGATGGATCGTCTTCAGCCTGGTTAGACCTGTCTTTGGTCTTCGATTTAGATGTCCCAGAGGTTTGCTTCGGTCCTTGGCCCTCGCGGTCTCCACCTTTTGCGAAACATTTATGTTTGCAATGATATTTCCGACCACAGTTTGAACATACACTGTCTGAAGGGCAATTGCAACCAGCGGATTTATTTTCGGACTTGGGGTATCGGTTCGAACTCGAATTCGATCCCCTCGAGACTAATGAAGAGTCTGCGCCCGATTTTTCCAAGCGGCGGCGATTTTCCTCCAGAATAATTGCAATAAGTTCATAGGACTGGATAGGAAGGGTAGATACAAGCGAAGTCGGTGCCTGGGTAGTAAGACCAGTAGAGGAGCTGGTAGCCTGAGCAGCAGTGAAGTTTGCACCTAGGTAAGCCGTAGTGAACTGGTCCCAATTCTCGGGAAGAGATGTAAGGAGTAGGAATGTGAAATCATCGTCAGATACATAGCTACCCATGAGGTGTAACTGTTCTTGGATTTCCCTGAGCTCCGTAATGTGGGCCAAAATGTCCGTAGATTCGTCGGCAGTAGTCCGATATAGGCGGCGGCGCATGGATAAGATGCCTAGTTTCCCGCGAGATTCCTTGACAGTAACAAGCTGTTTCCACATTTGCGCAGAGGTCGTAGCTCCAGAGATATGAATCATCTGAGAGTCGCCTATCGTCAGCTCGAGTTGAGTCTGTGCACGGGCATCATTGTCGTCCCATTCTTCCATAGACTTTAATTCATCAGCGGTCGGTTTACCTGCGGTTGCCAGTGTCGGACGGATTGAAGTTCCCGCGACATACTTCAGCAAACCTCGATCCCTCAAAATTGAGGTGATACGACGCTTCCAGCCTAGCCAGTTGGCATCCTGAAGCGGCTCAATCCGATACATGCTAGAAGAACCTTGTGTGGTTGAATTTGAGGCAGACATTTATTCGACGTAGTGGGGTAAGGCGGAAGTACTCGGAGAAGTAAAAAGCGATAAGAGTTGTGTAAACTGGCTCAAAGATTTAGGCCGGGGCCCATAACCTGTTGAGAATTTACGAGTAGGTTGTTGTTGTAAAGAACCGGCAGTGGTTCTTCGAGAGTTCACACGAAGTTCGATGTAATCAAGATAATAAATTGTATATAGTACATAGGTTACAGAGGCTGCTTATATAGGCCAGGCTGGAATAAATATGAGTCACTTCGAGTCAGAGAAAGAATAATTTAGATCATAGTGGAACATTCGGGGATGTCCGAGTTGCCCGATGCCCGAGGCTTAGCCGGTTCCGGGCTATGCTTCAACAGTATCCCCGCTGCAACCATCTCGGGCTTGTCTTGTATGATAACTTGCACATGAGGTGCATAGCCCGCAATGAATTTCGCCTGAGGTCCCGAAACCGCCCCCGACATCCACAATGACTGCGCCTTTCGGCAGGGTGTCCCAGACAAATTCTGCACGACGGTTTAGATGCGCATCGCGGCCGAATTAGGCATCGGTCATACCACCTAGAACCGATTCGTCTTTTACGGCCGCGAGGCCGGTCATGGCGGAGCCGAATAGGCGGCGGCGATACGCTTGCGCGGGGAGGTCGCACCAGTCGTATATCGGGAGATCGTGCTTGAAGACGCGCTGGAATGGCGTGTGGATAGGGCTGTCTGAAAATGCCGTCTTGGAGTACGGTGGATGCTTTGGCGACGTCGTCGACGCTGTGCGATGGGCATTGAATGAGTCGAACGGCTGCATTGGAATGCATGCAGATACTTGCAGGTACTCTACCAGCACGGCGATCCCGAGCGTCCCGTCGTGCTTCATCGCGGGACTTGTTGAAACTCATGATGGTTACTTGATAAACAGAAAACAGGGTTGCACATACTTCTCCATTATTTCATTGAGCGGCTTCCTGGTGTCTAGGACACTTGAACTCATTGTATGAGCAAACACGTCCGGCTTGACATGGCGGAAAATGTAGGGGTTGGCTAAGAATCGCATAAGTCGGGCTTGGTCCAATCGCTTAGTTCCATGCCATCCAGACAGCTCAAGATATTATACCTAGCTTATCAGAGTCTACCCGGGTGCCAGAACTCTCAGTGATCTGTGCAACATGCAAGCCCTTTGGTAGATGCCAAAATGAGAACGTTTGTGCATAACGGAACTCGATTACGGCCGCTTACCTCGGGCCCAGCATCGCGCAGAATTTCGGAAACATTCATATCTAAGCAGACACGCAATGCCGTGGCCTTCATTGGCTTTTATGATAACAAATGTCAGTGTGAGGGCGAATTCCGAAAGGGGATTCTGCGTGTCCCTGATACACAACCTTGCAGAGCCTGCGCAGGCGTCATTGCACCGCAGCCGCGATGATCTTTGGCTTTGGCAGTGTGCGGGTTCCCGCGGAAAGTGTTCTTGGCGGGGCCGAAAAGCTCGTTGAGCACCCACGCATTTGCGGTGCTCAACTTGAGGAGCTCGCCTACGGATGTCGAGATTATTTCTGAAAGTTGCAAGATTGCAGAGGCCATAGGGGTCCACAGAAGGGTGGATAACGGCAATAATGGATAATGGCGACTTAAAGTTGAGGTTTATGGTGTCATTGAAGTCGTCCCTCTAGATCGGCCTTGGATGTCTACCCGGGAATTTGATTGAAGGCCCATTGAGTTGTGCTCTTCGCGAGATTTCAACTTAATGTCCCGATCACGTGCAGCAAACCGTAGTGTGTTGATTATTGATGATGGTAAGAGGCCGGCAAGCGGCGGGTCACAAATAGACGAAGGATTTGTTGGGTAGTACAATTTAGAAGGAAGGCGGTACATGGGAGCAAGTATTCACTAGTAAGAGCTAATTTTCGGATGCTTTACCTTTTCCTTTTGGATTGGTTTCTGGGTTCAACATATGCTCTTTGAAGAATGGAATTAAGAAGATTATTAAATTGATAAAGAAACATTCTATGGTTCATGCAGGGCAACCTCGCAAGGTTAGATCTATAAATCATTCTTTCAGATTAGGTCTTATCAGCTGCCCAGGAAAGAACGAAGAAGCGCGGACGTCTGCGCAAGGCATTGTCAACCCACAAGGCTGTTGACCGCATCTTGCACATTCCACAATGCCGTGTCAAAGACAGAGCTATCCACACAGGGAACAAGGAGAACGACAATGGGGCGGAGGATGTAGTCCAGTATCGCACGAGGAGCCGTGCCAGGTTTGTGTGATGCGATTTTCCTTCTATACAGGACTTTGTTGAACAATGATATGTTGTCTTGAGATTCATGTACACCTATGGTGATCAGTGTGAGTCCTGAAAGTACTAGCAAACCAAGGTACCTCACGTTTAGGAGATCGCATCCTAATTGGGACGAAGTCTGATGTGGCAGGAGTGCCGCATTTTATTCGCTCTGTAGATTGCTCCTGTTGGCTCAAGATCAACCAGGGAGGGTTGGTAAGACAATGATGAATACCAAAGTATTCAGGATTGGTGCTATGACCAGTTATGGTGGCACAAGAGAATGAACAAGTTCACAGCCCAATTGGGACAAGTCTGATGGCGTGGCACATTTTATGCACACCATATGTTTCTTGTGTGGGCTCAAAAACACCCAGGAAGGGTTGGTAAGACAATAGTGAATACCAAAGTATTCAGGATTGGTGCCATGACCAGTTATGGTGGCACAAGAGAATATACAAGTTCACAGCCCAATTGGGACAAATATGATCGAGAGAGGGCCACAAGCTACTAAAGATTTGGTTGCAGCCGCAAGTGCACTCATTATAACCGCTGAACTGATGTCTGATGTAGCGGCGTAAAAAGTCACATAAATGCTGACAGCCATTGCGAGTGGACCAGAGCCAATGAATGTTCCTGTATATTCTGCAAATATGGCCTCCGTTGTATCAATGCCATGGCCAGTATAAGTGGCATTTTGGCCATGGATGGTCTCATTTGTAGATTGGTGTTGTATAGGGAAAGGGACATGGCCATCATCGTCGGCAGGATACTCAGCCAGAGCGTCCATGTCAATTATGATGTCATGGTAAAGTGGATTGTTGGCCTTTAACCAATTGAGTGCACGGAGAATATGCCCTTGGCGAACGAGAAAAGGTGTTCGTTTGAACATATCCGCCGTTGCCTCCTGATCTTCAGAGACAAATATAATCACAATTTCATCATACAACGTAGACATAGGACGGGGAAGAACTGTTGCAAGCCTAGATATTTTGTGAGGATGAATACACACATTCCCAGAGGCAGACCTCTGCTGGAGGATGCGTGGGCCGGTTCCCGAATTTATTTTAGCCCAACATTTCGTAGTATGTGCACGCGCAATCACCAGTTCTTCTGCATAGGTAAGGCAGCAGAGTTCGGGTGGTACATCCCCAATCCAGCATCCATTTGCCCAACTGTAGAGCGGGATTTTGAAAAATCTGTGCACCTTTATACATCGAGCACATGTCGGGCAAGCGTGATACTGGCCATTGCGGAGGGAATGAGAATGGATTTTATGCTGATTATAATGGAGGCGAAGAACACGAACAGCTCCTTCCAGGAGAGTAATGTCGAGGTCATTGATGTTCCAAACTTTCAGATCTTTCACAAGCTCATTTCGGATGCAGAAAGAGCAAGGTGCGCGAAGAAGTGCAGCAGTACTTGTCTGAGAGCGATGTTCCCTGATGATCTGAGCGGCGATGGTAAACGAGAAGAACCCGAGGAAGGGACAAGTTACATACCTCCTTAAGATATTCTTCTGATTCCAATTGAGGCCACATCCGGGCACAAGATTCTTCATCCACTTCAAGGGTTTTATGTTTGCTAGACAAGACCTTTTCACGCTGCTTTTTACGAGATACAGCCAAGTCAAGGTGGACCGGTTCTGGGCCTCAATCTATAATGGACAGTCCAGTGTTTCGCACGTCGGAAGCCTGGACAAGACATGCCCAAGTGCACGAGTGTGTACGAAAATCCTGAATGAGGAGATCCCTCTGTTTACGTGGCAAATTATGTTCCTTTCCAATGGCAACGAGAACTGGAGTAGAGACTACCGAGGGATTATTGAGAGTGTTTTCTAACATATGTATCAGAGTACACGATTTTTGTTCATCTGAGAGATAATGGGCAAATCTGGCTCCAAGTGTCAAATCTGTGGTTTAGAGAACCATCAGGAATATATGTATGAGAAATAACAGAGGACGACGCGCCATTACTGGACCCAGAACTCATATTTTCAACACTATTCAAAGCTGCTCCTGCCACAGTCGAATTGGTTTTCTGTCGTTTCCGAACTGGCAGACCGGGTTTGCTGGGATTAGAGTCATCCTTTAGACTGATTCTCCATTTAAGAGACAATGGCTTTGATTCCATTGGATATGCGACACAGTATACGAAGTCAAGAAATGACTGGCTCCCTCTTGCCACGCTAACGGCTACTCGGAACAGTGACTCCGTATAAATGACTAAAAAAGTCACGTTTTTCGCGACATTTTTGCTACTCTAAGCACAAAAGAACTAACGTTCTATTTGTGAATGTGACCAATTTGTAAGTGGGCCTGGATAGCTGAATCTCGGGCGCCTTTCTGCACCGTCTTGTAGTTCACACCACTCAACTTGATTCGACATTTCATTTTGCGTGCAATATTACAGAGACAACAACAGGCAAGTGCATTTAAGTACGTAGATGCTGTGATGGATGGATGGATGGATGGAGGAAGGGACATGATGAATTGCAAAGCCAAAGCAGCTGGCGATGATAAGTAAAAGGAACAACCTCAACGCGATTCAGAAATCCAAATCCAAGAGAAACCGCAGGCCCCCTCCACCCTCCGCGAGCGGCGCGTCTACGTCGATCTAGATCAGCGGCAATTACGGTCTACGCAAAGCCACACGCCAGCCTACGTCAAGCCTGACGCACCAGGCGGCGGCAGCGGCACGGCATTGGGAGAGGGTATCGACGGCAAGCGTAGCGGCGGCGGCGGCGCGCGCTTGCGTGGCTTCTCCTCCGCCGCCACGGGCAACATCGCGACCGCACGCGGCGCGGACGACGAGTGCCGCCGCTCGAGCGCGCGCTCCGGCGGCTCCACGTCCTCGTCCTCCGTGACGCTCTCGCGCTCTGCCGCGGACTCCGCCTGCCGTGCCTCGCGCTCCCGCTCCCGTTCCTTGGCCGCATCTGCTGGCTGCGCGTCCGCGTCCTGCTCCGGTGTCCGCTCCCGCAGGATCTCGCGGTCGACCGTCCCCGGCGAGCGCGCGGCGGGTGGGAAGTCGAAGTAGCCCTTGGGCTCCATCGCGGTCATGCCAAAGAAGCCTGGGCTGCCGCCGCCGTACCCGCTGTGGGTCTGCTGCTGCTGCTGCTGCTGTTGGTGCTGGTGCACAGGCGCGCCGACCGCGGCACTGCTGTACAGTGGGAGGCCCTCACCAGGGCGCCCCCAGAAAGCGCCGGGCGACATGAACTGGCCCGCGCCGGGGAAGTGCGGCGTCGTCGGCGTCGCGAGTGGCGAGTGCGAGAAGTGCGCGAGGTGTGATGGCGTCGTCGGCGGGCCGAAAGATGGTGACGGGAGCGGGTGCGCGTAGACCGGGGTAAGGACTGCGCCAGACGGGGGAAGAAAGGAGAAGGGTGGCATCGACGGCGTCATCGGTGGTAGGCCGAGTGGCGTGAGCGCGTGGTACGCAGCGTGCGGAGACGAGATTGCAGGCGGCGGGGGGAGCGCGATGGACGCAGGCGGGCTGAGGCGCTTCTTGGCGGCGGACGACGGGCGGGCGAGCTGGGGCGGGGGAGGGGGCGGCGGGGGTGGGCCCATGGGCGGTGGGTGTTGTTGCTGCTGCTGCTGCTGTTGTTGGTGGGGATGCTGATGCGGATGCGGATGCGGATGCGGGGAGAGGCTGGGCTCGGCCCAGGCGGTGGCGAGGTCGTCGAGGGGCGAAAATTCGGTATATGACATGGAGGCTGGCATGTTGGCGTACTCGGGAACTCGAACCCTTGTTGCTGCGAAAACTTGTCGTAGTGGACTTTAAGCGTCCGGCCGTTGTATTCGTAGCTGCAAAACAAGGTTAGCATCGGATGTAAACAACCAAAGCATTGGGGGAGTCAGGAGTAGGGAAGTCTGCGAGAAGCAAAGAAAACCAGAGTGCGCCATCCACGTCGACTTGCCCTGCTCATACAAAACTGGCCTGGCAGCACCCAGTTCAGGGGCCTCGGAGCGGCTCCAACAATTAACGTCCTGACTGTGGAGAAGCCCTCATGTGTCGCAAAATCGAGGTCTGCAATTCACCACGACTTCGAGATACACAGAACGCCGGATATGCGACCAGTTCGTACACTCGTAGTGTAATCGATTCCGGTGGATGCAACACGACCGAGACCAAAATCGATATGCTCCAGCCACAAAGTGGGTCGTAAATAACCGTCCCAGATCTGGGCGGCATCGTTGTAGAATAGGTGGCCAATGAGAGCCTGCAAAAATGGCGGATCGGGCTGCACGAACTGCCGCACTCATTCGGTGCAAGATCGATTTCTGCGATTCGCCGTCGTTTCATGGGTAAAGTCGAAGTATTTGCCCTAGACACGTATCGGAAGTTCTGGTGCACTGGTGCACACAGATCGGCATCGGTCACGGAACAGAGACAAGCGCCCAATCTTTGTGAAAAAGACGTTGGAGGGACTGCTGTAAGACCGACGACCGAATAATGAATGGCCCCAGAATTCTACACCACGACTTTTTCGGAAACGAAATCCACGGTCGATGGGAATCTGCAAGGATTCCAGAAAGTGAACCCCAGAATTCTTTCCTCTGATTTTTCTCGAAAATGAAAGTGAAGCACGCTTTCGAAAGTCGGCAGCGACTCCGAAGACTGGATCACACTAGATTCTTGCAATCGGACTTTGCCCGGAAAGCAGGAAAAAAGAAAGAAAGAGAAAGAAGAAAAAATGCGGCGCAAAAGATGAGGGGATGACACCTACCCGCTAAACATGCCGACTGCTCGTCGGGCGTCCTTTTCGGTCGCGAAAATCACAGTTCCGAATCCGCGAGAGCGGCCATCGGGACCAAGTGCGACGTCGGCGCGGACGATGGTGCCCGCCTGGCGGAAAAGATCCTTGAGGTCCTGCCACTGGACGTGGAACGGCAGCTGGAAGAGAGATAAGATGGGAACGAGACGCCGACGCAGATCTCACATTTCCTACAAACAAGTTGCGGCCCGTCGGGACGCCCGGATACTCGTCCTCGAGCTCGGGGAACGGCTGGTCAAAGTCGCGGACACGGTCTGCGCGGACCTCGAGGATGCGGCCCTGCCAGGAGTATCCGCCGAACATATCGACCGCCCGGCCTGCGTCCTCCGCGGTGGCAAGCAGCACCGTCCCGTACCCGCGCGAGCGATTGTCTGGCCCAAGGGAGACATCTGCGCGCAAGACGGTGCCGGCCCTCCGGAACAAGTCCTTGAGGTCCTGCCAGCGGACGCGGTATGGGAGATTCGCGATGAAGAGCTGGGTGCGGGTATCGCGCAGAGGGACAGCGCGGGGGTCGTTCTGGGCAGCCTGGGTGGCCATCTGGATAACGGCCTCGATGTCATCGTTTGTCGGGGTCGTCGTGGTCTCCTGCATAGGGTGGAGCAGGTCGCGCTCCACTCAGACGTCATCGATCAGGCTATCACCGTCAAACACGGTAGACACGAACTCGTCGTCGCCCGGACCTTCGGCGTCGTGGACAACATCGGCGACACCGTCGCCGTCATCGTCCTCTCATGATGTCACGAGAATATATTCAGCATTCGACAGCTGTCGCCCCCCTCTATTGACGCCGCGGTCCTACTTTGTCTCGGCCGGCCGTCAGTCTGGGCCAGGGGGCGACCAGTACCTGGTCTAGGCCTCTGTCGGTCACTCATCTCTATGTTTTCATCACTTCAATCTCAAACATGTCTTTTCTACTGGCACCGTTATTCACGGTCGTTCGGATGCTACTGCCAGACATCGTTTTTGCGAATGCTGGGGACCACCTACTTCCCCAACAGACTGTGATAGGTGCGATTCGGGTTGTAGCTCTCCAACTTGCTTATAAGCGGGCTGGAATGTGTCGAATATCCAGTGTGAAAGCCGTGGTGTCCAAGCCTGATGGTCTCAAGGTCAGCCATACTGGGCAAACTTGAATACAGGCTTAGGGTTATGAAGCTTGTGGAAGAAAGGACTGCAAATTGATTATGCACGAAAAGGGCCGTAAATCGACATTTCAATAATTGTTCTCCAACTCGAGCACATCATTGAAGAACATCATCTCTCTCTCGAGGACTGTCTGGATGGTGGACGCTTGACGCCAACCATGCCCTTCGTCCGGGAACAAAACAAGGTCGACTTTGCCTCCGCGCGCCTTAATTGTATCGACCATGTCAGTCATCTGATGCGCGGGCACAACGGTGTCTTTCTCCCCTTGGAGGATCTACGTACAGTGCGATGAAGATGAGATTTTTGCCACAGCAACAAGGATGAACGTACAAGCAGAGGCATTTGAATCTTGTCCGCGTGATAGATAGGGCTCCTCTCCCTCCACACGCTTTCGCACTCCTCCCATTTACCGCCCATGAGCCTATCACAGAGGTAGTACTCGAACTTGTGCAGCACCTCGTCCAGTTTCCTCATATCACTGATCCCGTAATGCGGAGAACCCGCTGCAAACGCCGTTGGGAGCATCGTGGCGATCTGGAGGACCGAATAGCCGCCAGCCGATCCTCCATGCACTACCGCGCGCTTGGCGTCCACGAGACCGAGCGCGTCGAGCTTTAAGACCTTTGATGTGCGTCTTCGATGTCGAGCAGGCCCCATTTCCCGTGCAAACTTTCGCGGAATTCACGTCCAAAGCCGGTGGAGTCGCCGTAGTTGACGTCGATGCTATAGGAAAGCAGTTAGAATGAGAGACGAATGATCGAAAAAAACTTACTGACCCCATCCACGAGAAGTGGAAAACTGCTTCGACCAATCAAGATTTGCGGATTCCATATAGAACGGTCCTCCGTGAATTAAAACCACGACAGGCGGTTTCTCACCCGGGAGCCCTCCGTCGTAGTTGGGATTTTTCGGAGCGTAATAAGTGATATGGCATGTGCGATCGTCGGGAGGCAAGGAAAGCGCAAAATACTCTCCGGGTGATATGAACGAAGAAGGGAGATCTTCATTTTCGATCGACGGAGGAGACAAAGACTTGAGCTGCGGGCTTCCGTTAGAATCCGGCGTCATTTTTGTCAAAACTTCGCCGACATCCACTGGTTGACCCAACATAACAACTTTGCCGCGCCTATCGCCGTGCATGTACTGGATGTGCGCGTAGGGCGCAGGGACTTCACGTATCTTCCCCAGTACCAGATCGCACACGTACAGTATCGAACGGCCATATCGAAAGGAAGGCGACTGCCGTTTCGCTCAGCGCCCCGGATCCGTGACTACTCAGCCACCATTGTGGAGCACCAAACTCTTCCTTGATGGGCTCGGGGAGTATCGAAAGCCTTGCCTTGTGCAGGATGGGCGGGGTCGAAAACAAATTTCCAGGGATTGTGGCACCCGCTGACGTCGCATTCTATAGCATAGTACATCTGAACGACTGTCTTCAGAAAAAGTACGTGGGAGGCTATAGAGGGTGGTACCGAGCCTAACGTCGCATGTGAAGAATACGGTATTGTTCGATGCCCAGTTAGGATCCTACGCTGCGACGAGTTCCGTTTTGCCCGGAACATGAATCGGGTCGCCAAGCACCATATTTTGGTCGCCTACTGTCACAGATAATCTCAACGCTTTGCCAGGGTAATTGCGGGTGATGCCTGTGTCAGTATCCTTCTTAGCTATTAGTGTTTTTAAAAAAGAGAAAGGGCATACTATGAAATCGCCTTGTGGGTTAAATCTTGCACATGCATAGAAATCGGCGCCTTTCGAGACGGTAAAGTTCTTCGCATCGAGGCAAGTCAGGACTTTTACGGGGTGGGATCTTCCACAGAGCCATGACAGTGGATTCGGTGGTTGGATTTTTGATCGAAGCACGACCAATGTTCGCGGCCTTCAGGGCTGCCCTTGGGCTGCCTCTACTCAGCATATCCCTCTTCACCGAACGGCAACCAAGGCGCTGCACGTCACAGAAAAGTATATTGTTCAGCTGGCACGCGTAATCCACGCTGCTGCTGAAATGAAGAAGCCAGGGAACGGGTGCTAACGGGTGCTGTAAGTAATATCTGGTTCCAGCAAAGAATTCCTCTTCTTGGAATCTTGCATGATCTCGAATGAACAATCCAGCACACGGGTGCTGTAAATAATATCTAGTTCTAACAAAGAACGGCAACCAAGGCGCTGCACGTCACAGAGAAATATATTGTTCACGAGTCGGCACGCTCGGCGGACGCGGGTCCTATCCATTCCCCTGCTCCTGACCCAGAATATCTGCGCAACCGGGTGCTGAAAACAATAATCCACCCATCTGGGGTGCCCGACCCTGGAGACCTCACCAACCGCGTCGACCCCTGCCGATAAATACTCCTTCTTCCACCCTGTTCTCGACGTATAAAGGACCATGCAATCCTCCTGTATCTCCAGCCACCTCTCTTCTCTCCTTCGCAAACCGGGCACAGATCCCTCTCTACTTTCTTCAGTGAGTCTTTCGACGCGCTCACCTTCCCTTGATTCACATCTGGCCTCAGGCTGGTCCTTCTCCTTGTCCTGGTGCTAGTCACTCCCCATTTGCTCCACCAACTTTCCTTTCCGTGCAAGACACCGACCAAAATGTTGTTCAACTTCCTTATTTATGCTGCGGCCTCCTCGTCGCTCTTGCTGAACGTGCAAGCACACGGTCAGTTCTTTCAATCAAGCACTTCTTCTCTTTCTTAATCTCACTCACAGGCACTATCACTGGTGTGACCGGCGCCAACGGAGTCCAAGCCGCTGGGTAAATTTCCCTTTTATGTTTTCAACCGGCTGTGAACCCTCCATCCAAGGTTCGGCATTATTGCCACGACCCCTCGTAACGGCGCATCACCCAAGCCGTTCGAGCAGGACACTAGCGTCATTCGCGACAAAGAGATCGCCTCCGGAAAGACGGGCGCCTGCGGGCGTACCGCTGCTGGCGGAAACAACGACGTTGCGGCCCAGCTTGCTGGTTTGTTCTTCTTTCATCATTATCACTGTTCACTCACCTAAGTGTTCAGCGGCGTCCACTGCCGGTCTTCCTACTGCCGCCGCTGACGGCTCCGTCAGTATACCCTTATACTATTTCTAAAATTGTTACCAACTTGCATCGCAGGTGACAATGACGCTGCATCAGGTCAACCAGGATGGCGCGGGGTTGGTATTTTTTGTAGCCATCCTTCTCTCGCTTATGTCCTATCAGTCCTTATACTTGTGATGTCTCTGCCGACGGGGGCAACACCTTCCAAGCAGCAACCGTCACGACCAACGTTCCCGGATTCGCGAGCCTCAGCCTTGCTACGGCCAAGGACTTCCCTCTTGTGGCCCAGATGCCGGCGTAAGTCTCGCTGTTCTATCTGTGACGTCATTTTACTGAGCATTTGCAGCGGGATGGCATGCACCGGAGGACCTAACGGCGATGCTTGCCTCATGAGGCAAGTGATTTAGGGTCTATGCTCGACAGCCGCTTACATTCTCTTGTAGATGCCGGAACAAGGCTCTAGCAGGACCATTTGGGTCGTGTGTCGCAGTTGCTAGCGGAACTGCCGCTGCTGCTACTGCACCCGCCGCTGCCGCCAACGCATCTGCCGCCGACGCATCTGCCGCCGCTGCACCCGCCGCCGCCGCACCCGCCGCCGCCGCCGCCGCCGCACCCGCTGCCGCCGCACCTGCCGCGTAAGTCTTATTCACTCGGGCTGCTTCGTCTCCCATCGCACCGCCTTAGGGCCCCCGCTGCTGCTGCCAAAGGTGGTTTGGCTGGCCTCCTTGGTGGATTGGGTGGACAGAAGGCCGCCGCTGCTGGTGCTGCTCAGCCGCCAAAGGCGGTTTGGCTGGCCTCCTTGGTGGAAAGTTGGGTGGACAGGCCGCAAGGGCTCCGGCGAAGCGCTACATCTTGTCTCGCGTCGCCGGGAAACGCTCTGGCTACTGGCTTGATAATCAGTAGATTTAGCTCTGGTTGGCATTGATCTGCCTGCGTCAATAACTTGTGAATGAAGTGGTTTTCCAATTCGACGTCACTGTTATCTGTTCATTACGAAAAGACCCAGGTTTAGCGTCGGAACTATGATCAGATTGCTAAAACTAGACCAAAACATTTTTCTTTATACTGCTCCCATTCGCACCTCTATACTTTGTGCCTCCTTCATACTGGCACATGCTCTCAGGTCCCGCCGCCGCCGCCGCAGCAATTCCTTCGATTGAGCACTTAATCCCCCCTCCGCTGAGTCGACGTCGTCTCCATGGCGCGTCAACCCCTTCCGCATGTGACCGTTCATAATCATGCGATTTAAGGGATCTCTTGCCAACCCGAATAGGGTCCTGGTCCTGGGGGATCTCTGTGCTTTCTATGTTTCATTTCACTAAGCACCGTGCAGAAAATCAAATCGAAATTTCTTCGCTTTGCCGTTTTGCCAGTGCCCGCTTTGCGTACTCAAAAATGGATTTTGCGCAGCTTCGTTCACAATTGACGGTGTCAAATCTAAGGTAATGCAGAAAGACGCTCAAGCCTCTGTTCTGTGATCTGGAAGCATTCAGGCATCGTCGTGTCCCTCCAGTTCCCGCCCAGGATAATCTTAGCCAAGCCAGGCGCGGATCCGAAGATTCGTGCCATTCCCTATGACGGACGGCGTCAGCCTCCATGGCCTGGTAAGGAGAAATGAGAGATCCTTACGTGGCCATTGAAGCCAGCGATCACAAACTGGCCAGGAAGAGATGGAACTGGTCCAATAAATGGCATGACATCCTTCGTCTATACGATGGTCAGACGGGAATACTCTTCCAATAAGTATCGCACTTACAAGGCCGAGGATGCCGGTCCATCCGAACTCGTGTCCCTCGCCTTGCACTTCCTCTCCCCAGTCGCTGAACACTTGCTTGAGATTCTTCAGGCAGTCCTCTTCGATCAGCTTATTGTGCGTCGAATCGTCCTTGGTCTCGAAGATCTCTTGGCCCATGCCAGGGACGCCGCGGCTTGTCCCCAGGACGAGCGCGCCGTCCGCCTTCCGCTGGATCACACTGTAGAAGTGGTAGAGCGTGAAGCGCAGGGAGTAGGTGTGCGTGAGCATCTTAGGGCCGGTGTACGCAGGTGTTGGAATGACTTTGTGCGCTTGGGCGCGCACAGGGCGGACCTGCGACTGGAGGCACGGGAGGAGGGTCGCGGCGAACGCGTTCTGTATGACCCCTGACGCGTCAGTTCGGAGCAAGAAATGTCAATGCAAGCAGGCGCACTGTAGCATGTACCACGATCGGAGTCGTGATGCTTCCGCGCGGGGTCTCGACGACCCAGTCGCTGTTTGCATTACCGGAGCGGGTGACGGAGACGGCGGGTGTGTGAGTGAAAAGCGACATGCCCAGGGCCAGGCTCATTGCCAGGATAGCTTGACAAAGCTTCGCTGGATGGAGGCTGGCCGCAGTCCACTCGTACGCCCCAAGCGCGGCTGGCACCCGGGTTGCCTGTTGGTCCAACACTAATGCAGCCGTTTGTGAAGGAAGCGAGAGAAAAACTGACCTTCTTCGCTGCTTCTGCGTCCAGCCAGACAATATCAGACATATCTCCCCCGGCTTCCTTGTACGCGTTGAAACTGTCAGTGACATATTGGAGGAAATCCTCGCCCATAACAACGTCGTATGTCCGGCAATAGTCGAAGTCACAGTCGACGCCGTGTTTATCGATGAACGCTTTGACGAGCTGCAGCACCAGCTTTTCATGCTTGATAATCTTCATGGCTTGTTCAGGGTCGATGCGCTTGGAGAACGCAGCAAATCCCCGGAATGCATCTACAATTCAGGAGATTTAAAGTGGGATCATAGAGGTGCACTGGGTCAAACTAGTACGTACCGGGCCTGCAATGTCCGGCATTGCGACCGGTCGCGCCAGAACATGCTTCTCGCGCCTCAAGCATAACCACATTCTTTGGGCCATCGGGACTCGAGAGCAGCTCGTACACCGTGAGCGCGCCAGACATTCCCGAGCCGATCACCACAACATCTGCAGTCGAAGGGAGCTCTGCGTTCGCACCCTCGTTGAGTAGCGTGCTGTAGCGCGTTGACCGTTGCCAGATCGAGAGACATGGGCGCGGGGCAGGAAGTCCCGGAGGAGGCAGTGATTCCGAGTCGCTGGCCATGTTTCAAGCTTGAGGATGGATGCGCTAAGTACTTGCAGGTTATCATTGGTGTAGGAGATTCGGGCCGGCAAAACCAAGCCTAGATGGGTTCTACTTATCGCATCTTTTGCCGCGGCAAGTGCCGCGGCGAGTCGTGCATTCACCCATAGAGATTGGGGAATGGGCTCAGAGTATGAAATTGATGTCAGAAAATTTGCCGTGTACGTGCCAGAACCGAGACAAGAGAGCTGCAACTTCAAGGGAACAGGAAACGGTTCCGAGTCGGAATGAGAGATAAAACAGTGTCACACCACATGATGCCGTGACTTACGTGTTGAGGCTCTTCCCGGTCCGCGACTCCGTTTGGCGACTTCCATTTCGAGCCTGTTCGGTAACTGTTTTCTGATTGTTCTGCAACCTGATTGTTGCCTGATTGTCAGGATTTTCCTTTCGATTTAATTGCTGGTTTTGACGCGTCTTCACGCGACAAATTCCTGGGATGATTCTATAACCCCCAAAAAAGTACCTGAATTGGGGAAGAATTGTAAAATTCACGTCAAGTCGCATTGGTCACGACAATTGAGCAAAATCAGCTTACTCAAAAGGAAAACAACTGGAAAACAATCAAGCTGATTGTGTTTCCGAACAGGCTCTTCCTTATCAAAATCAAGGAATGCCTTCCTTGGCCGTTACCGGGCCCTCGGTGAAATGGGCGTCAGTCGAACTTGGCTCTGGCAGCTTGATAAGGGCGGCATCTGGTGACACGCACCCGAGCCCTTCGACTCCTCTCAGGCCATGGTCTTCTCTCTCTTCCGGCGTTCAGCGCAAGATGCTCATGTCAGAACGCCTGAGGAGCGCTCGCTTGTGCTCAGGCTCGACTGCTTCCTCATGGCTTTCGGATGCGTGTCCCAAGTCATCAAGTATCTGGACCAGCAGAACATCAGTCAGGCGTATGTTTCCGGGATGAAGGTTGGTGTTTCAATTTGCTGGGCCTCTGTATTCCCTATTAATGAGCGGCTTATAGGAGGATCTTCATTTGAATGGCAATGGTAGGAGTTATCTGTTCAGACCGACTCCTGTGGTGACCTTGCATCTAGAGCTAAATTATTTTACGACGTGGTTCAATGTTGGCTACTGCATAATGGTGCGCACCTCTTCCCGTTTCTGTGTCTGAACATCTGGCTGATACCATCCGTGTAGTTGATCCCCTCTCAAATCATAATGACTGTACGCACAGCAAGTAAATTTTCTGCCGTCTCCCTCACTTGCCTTATAGTATGTCCGCCCGAGCTTGTGGCTTCCCGGCTTGGAACTCATGTGGGGGCTGCTCACCGGCCTCGTCGCAACTGCACGCACAGCAAAGCAAATCTACGCTCTCAGGGCATTCATAGGCCTATGTGAATCCAGCGCTTGGCCGGGGATGGTGGTGTGTGTTCTTTTACCTTCATCCGACGTTTGGTTAAGAAAGCGACAGACCCTGTTTATGCACTGTTGGAACGTTTCCTTGTCTTGTGCGCAGAGTAGTGACCTCGCCCGCAGGGTATACCCCCACTGAGCTGGCCAAGCGCATGGGCTTCTACCACTCGTGCCAGGCCATTGGGGGGATGATGGCCAATGCGCTACAAACGGCCATGCACACGACCATGGACGGGAGAGCAGGACTGGCCGGTTGGCGGTGAGATTATATTATTGCGCTCTTGAAAATACAGCCCGTCTGATTTTGGAATGAATCAGATGGATGTTCATTTTGAATGCTATCATGACAGTTCTAGTGGGGCTCTTTGGCTTCGTTTTCTTGCCCGACTACCCCAACAAACCGAATCCCAATGCCTTTTGGTTCAACGACAGGCATGCTAAACTTGCGATGGCGCGACTGGAGCGCCACGGCCGCGCCGAGCCTAAGCCCGTATCTTGGGCAGGAGCAAGGTATGCTCTCTGATGTGACCTTCCAAGCAATCCTGCCTAAATATTACAACAGACGAACTTTCACGGTACTCTCGGTCACACTACGACGACATCTTGCTGACGATCTCTTCCAGAGCTGGGTGGTATACTTCATCACTATTTTATACGTTGCGACTGTCCTCGCGTCGTATGGTTACGCCTGTAAGCGAATCAGCCTTCATCTCCTGTTGTCTGAAGCTTTATGTGACTCGTGCTAAGTTTTCTCGCTGTTCCTGAAGAGCTTGAAGAATGCGGACGGAACTGCTCGTTGGGATGTGTCCGCCATTAATGCGATCCCGATTGGTGGTCAAGCGATACAAGTCTTGTTCGGTGGATCTCAGCCCCGCCTCATCATAGTCTTTGGTGACTGACGGACATCTAGTCTGGATTTGGGCTTTTCTGTCCGACGCCCTTCACACGCGGCATTGGCTTATTGTCGCCCAAGCCGTCATAGGTAACAATCACATCCCGTCTCTCACTCAGCAGTACTTATCAATAATGCCTACAGGGTTGATCCCGTGTATAATAATGTCTGTCTGGAACGTACCACTCTCCGCGAAATACTTTGCACGTTGCTTCTTTTCCCTGGCTGACATGTTCCTCATTCGATTTTACAGTCGTACTTTATCAGTTATATCGTATTGGGGACAGCTCCGTTAATCTTCGCATGGGTGTCCGACATCACCCCGCACGACCCAGAGCAACGCTCCCTC
Source organism: Mycena sp. CBHHK59/15 (assembly GCA_029204085.1). Classification (NCBI taxonomy): domain Eukaryota; kingdom Fungi; phylum Basidiomycota; class Agaricomycetes; order Agaricales; family Mycenaceae; genus Mycena; species Mycena sp. CBHHK59/15. The sequence goes on from JARGXW010000763.1 coordinate 21,666, forward strand.
GTGGTTGGCGTCGCCATCGCCATGTACTACGCCATCTCCGCGTGGTCGCAAGTCCTTGTGTGGCCAGCTAAACAAGCGCCGCATTACAAGTACGGCTGGCAGACGTCAATTGCGCTATGGATCCTTGTTATAGCCATGACACTCGCCCTGCAGCATATCGACATGAAATACCTGATGTGAGTGTTCAAATCTGTGGCGCCATCTTTCTTACCACTCGTGTTGCAGACCCGGACGCACAGCGGCAGTGCTTTCGGAGGAAACCCGTATGCCAAGTAGCGCAGAGGTCCTACCAGGCTCGTCGTCGATAAAGTCGAAAGGTTCACTGGCGGATGACGAGACATACGAAGCACGCCGGGACTCTTCTTGATGTTTCTCAATCGCAGCTTGAAGCGTACGCGAAAGTCTCGAGTAAGGCACCCGTTTCCCACGTTAATCCTAGTAGATACCTTATATAGCCAAATGAAATTTACATGACCGGTACCTGAGTCTGAGTCTTGGTGCATTCGCATTCGTTCTCGTGTTCATGCACATGGCTGACCTCCAAGTTGCCCCAGCGTAAGTTACTCATATCTCGGCCCCTGCCATGGTGCTCAATCCATGTCAGCCCATGGAAACTTAAAGGGCGTAGCTGGGCATTCCTTCTGTCGCCTTTGCCAGACAAGAGCAGCTTTCCAGCTGGTTGGGCAACTGCGTACCAAGCGGAAGCGTTGGCCGGTACAGGAGAATTCATTGGGGGTCCCGGAATCATACAGGTCAGGATCTCTTTCCATTTGAATAAGTCCCTTATTGTTGGACAGATCGTTTCGTACTCAGAGAGCCCTGTCGGTGCGTTGAGTCCGCCTTCTTGACCTGGAGTCTCGCCATTGATCTTCACCCCAGGGCCATGTGCGGTTATCTCTTTTCATTCTATTTTCAGCTGATCCCTGCCTGCAAACAGACGACGAATTGATATACGTTCCGGGAAAATGGAAATATGCCGACGGAACCAAGGGCTTTCGCATTACTAAAATATATGTCTCCACCAAAGAGTCCACCATGAATGGTAACTCATTCCACCTCTTCATTGACTATCATCTCGATTCTGATGGGTAACAGGCCGTAAAAATTGGAATATTCCAAGTCGGTATTATTTTCCTATTTTACGGGCTTAGGATGCTGATTTTCCTTAGAGCAAGTAGCCAGCTTTGATATCAAGACAGAGTCAGACGGGAGAACAAACATCACTGTCAGTCATCCGGGTGCTCCCGCACCGTTTTTCAAAGTCAGCATCCGGTCGATACCTGTGCTCTCAGCTCTATCTGTTCCGACGAGCACGTCTATTTTCGGGAAATTCACCCTGCTTGTGCAACCTCCTCTTCCCGCCGGCGACGAGCCGGAGGAAGTTTGCACCTCAGCCCAGTGGGCAACCCTCGTACCCCTCCTCAAAGGTTCTGCTTCGCTCAGAAAACTGACACCAGGCCTCGACGGTAAGATCGGAGATGGGGTATGGTTCCCTGCGGTGGTTCCTTGGTCCGTTGGGCTCACCATGGAGAATTTCGATATGGAATTCGGCATTCCGACTTGGTACGATGGGATGTGATTCTAATCTCATTGACGACAAGAATAAATATGTATTTGTATCGGCAAAACGGGTCTTGTACATGTTCGTAGCTCATTTTGATATCGTCCAAAGACGCGTATAATTTGACCTGCTCGAACTTGACATGCTTGGAGATACTATCTAGAGTGCACAGATGGTCCTCGAACGATTTCCAGGAAAGCTTGAGGACATAGCGCCTGAATGTCTGTGCTCTCCGTGCTCTCGACTTTGTTGATCCTCGCCGTTTGTGTTTTCTGTTCACATATTCAAAACCACCAATACGAAAACAAAATACAACACATACGGGAGTCCAAGGAACTTGCCCCGTGATTGCCCTCACCTTCCGATTCAACGCACCGGATTTGTAGACTTCCCAAGCCAGAAAGTCCAGTGGTGGATATACGATCAGACGCTGGTTTATATGCGATCCGTATGTTGAGCAACAACCTACCGGCGGACGTGGAAGGCACGACCAACGACCAGCTGTTTGCGACTGTGGCGAGACCTTGGGGTCCAAATCTCCATAACAAAGTGGTGCTTAGGAATACGACAACGTTACTGAAACGGATGGAGAATGGTCATTGACGTTCGTACGTCGGGAATCATGAACAGACCAGAGAAAGTAAAGGACAGAGTCACGGGTGAGAATAGCCATGAGCGTTGAGTTTGACCAAGATTCATCGGGCAGCCTTTGGTAGTGGGTGTACGCCTTTCTGCAGACGAGTAGCAGAACGGTTGTGTCGAAGAGCATAAAAGCAATCCTAAAAATCGGACAGCTGAGCAAACAATCGCAAAACCGAACGAATGGTTCAGAACCAGTATGGGTAAAAATGATTGGGGATCACATTGTTGCAGAACGGCAGGGTGTATCCTGTATTGGCAACTTCCGCCAACCCCGCTAAAAGATGGTTAGACTGCCGCAGAGTAAGTTGCAGAACCAGCAAGTTACCGAAGGCGGTCGGGAATCTGTCGATGGGAGCCTTGAGTGAGCTGATCTGAACTTGATAGCCGTTCCTTTCACACACCTAGAAAAGGAGAGTGATGCCATGCTCATCAGTTGCCCGATGCAAAGCACAGAGACCACAAATATCAGGGTTTTATCTGCCCGTCTGAGGTTGCAGTAGGATGAAACGCCTCCAAGCTACTGCCACGTACTGCGTCCGTATAAAGCGTGCAGCCGGATTTGCATGATCACTGTTTGAGTATTCAATATTCGCTCTCTCTGATTATCATGTCTCTTCCACCTTCAACGATGAATGCACAAAATAAGGCTATGAATATACATGAATAGAGAAACTGATCGCATCTCTAGGTCGGCACATACCAGAAAAGACTTCGAATTTCGCCCATATAAGACCTGTCTGAGACTCAAGTATGTGTACAAGAGGTGGCACATCATACGCACATCTGTTGAAGAATTGAGATTGGCGAACAAATTAGCTCGTTCATACATACGTGTCGGTATCTGGGGTTGGATACAAATCGACTTGAATAATGTTAGCGCGGTTGGTCCTAGATGGTATGGTGCAGATACGACTGACAGAAGACCGTGAAGACAACGAGGACAAAGGTGAAATATCGATTCTACGGTTTTTTTTCTTTCAAGTTCAAGAGTAGTTCCTTCAGCAGAAATGATTACCACGAAGAAAAGGACCTTGACGATGGACCACTTGGCGCCCTGGAAAGATGTTGGTACCAGAATAGATACAGGGCTCAGGACAGCAAACTCACCCAGAAATATTGGACCTTGTGCAAGATCGTTATTCAGTGAATGTACGGAAGCTTACTGGAGCAGTACCTCGTGGTGGAATGTCAGGCCTGCGCGGGTTATGGTATGATTTCCCGTGAAAGAAAAAAAAAAACGCACAATAATCCCAAGCGAAAAGGCATAGAGCGCTGACTTTTTAAAAAGATCATTAAAACAAGATTAATATATGAAGAAAAGCAAAGCATGCTTGTACCATTGGCGCTGCGGTCCATCCTATTCTCCCATCGGATGATATTGGCTGTTTTAATTCCGTCCATAGGATCCGTTGTGTGGAACCGAGACAAGACCTACTCCGAGTTGCAAGGAGTCCTTTTGTAGGCGCCACTCCAAGTGACCGAAGGGCCGAGTCGGAAGCGACGTATACTTCGTCGTAGACCTTCTTGGACCGATTTTCAATAAATTCGTGATTGCGCCGTTCCTCCCACTTGGACCGAATCAGACCGGAAGCTACAGCGGTGTTCTATAGCTACTCGTTCTCCATATACATGCTGGCGAAGATAGGCAGGATCATGTCATCTATCGGAGGCCAGCCTGGCCAACGCCGCGCCCCTAATGACTTTAAGGACTCATGCATAGCGACGAATACGACTTCCAAGTTATATGGCCGATCCATAACACTTGGCATTCCCCGAGCCTTCAAGTTGGCTTGAGATTTGGAATAACCTTTAGCCAACCACTGCCAGCACTGTCTTCAGGGGTAGTAGGCAACTTGCAGTACCAACCTTTAACCAGATAATCAAGTCCTCTGCTCAGGAATGACGAAGTTCAGACAGCCAGACGGCAGTACGTATCACTCGTGGATTGTCGATTGGTGGTTGGGCTTAAGCTAGGCCTGTTGGCAGCGGTGGAACAGGATGGTTATAATAAATCCAGATATCGTAGTTTATTTTGTTTTATTGAACTTGAATGTCTATCGCGTTCAATCGAATCGCGTTTAAATTCATACGACGACCAGGAGTTGGCCTCTGTCGTCTCCATACCACCATGGCCACCCCCGCGCCTCAAATAAATGTTGCAGTCATAGGCGTCGGCCTTGTTGGATCCGAATTCATCACTCAACTCCTTTCGATTCCACCGCTTACCTCGCCTTTCAAACTAATCTCCCTCACATCTACAACCCGAACCATCTTCAACCACACTAGTCCAATTACATCTTCATCTGCCTGGAAATCCGATCTCGCAGCGTCTTCAGATCGGCCGGATCTCGCGAAACTCACCAAGCAACTGTCTGTATTGGTGTCTCCCACCCAAAAAGTCGCGTTGATCGACAACACGTCGTCTGAGGATGTGGCGGCCATGTATCCGACATGGCTCCAAGCCGGAATCAACGTCATCACCCCGAACAAAAAAGCTTTTTCTGGTGACATCGCGCTCTACGAGCAAATCGTAAGCGCCAGCAAGATCGGAGGACGCTTCTTGAATGAAGCAACTGTAGGCGCGGGGCTGCCGGTTATTGTCACCCTCAAGGATCTGGTAGCTACAGGAGACAAGGTAGGCAAACATTTCCGTGATCTTCAATGCCAGACGTCATGAAAAGCCTAGATCGTCAAAATCGAAGGTGTCTTCTCCGGCACCATGAGCTACATCTTCAACGAGTTCTCCACCGGAAGGCCCGACGGTCCGAGCTTCTCCTCGGTTGTCAGCATTGCTCGGGAGAAAGGATACACGGTAGGGATAGTATCATTGCACCCGAGCCTCCGCTTATGTTTCATGGTTAGGAACCCCATCCAGCAGACGATCTAAATGGATTCGACGTGGCGCGCAAACTCACCATTCTATCTCGAATAATATCGCATTCCCCGTCATCTTCGGCTCTCCCAAAATTGCAATCATTCGCTTCTGTCCAAACAACGTCTCTCATCCCACCGGAACTAGAAAATATCCCCACTGGGGATGAATTCATATCGCGACTTCCTGAATTCGACGACCACTTCGCCAAGATGCGGACGGCCGCCAGCGCCGAGGATCAAGTTCTCCGGTTTGTAGGGGTCGTGGACGTGCTCAATGGACAAGTTAGAGCGGGTTTGGAAAAGTACGGCCTTTGTACACTCTCAGTAATGCTGCAGCTGATACTTCTCCTCAGGTATCCGACAACCCATCCATTCGCAACCTCCCTCGGAGGCTCAGACAACATTATCATGTTCCATACTGAACGGTACGGAGCACGGCCGTTGATTGTACAGGGCGCTGGGGCTGGAGCAGCAGTAACGGCCATGGGTGTTCTTGGCGACTTGCTCAAGTTGGCTTAGAGGAATAACACGAAAGCAAAGAGGAATGTAAAATATATTGACCGGCAGCGCTGATACTTGAAGTGCTCCCCCCGCCACAGTTGAGCAACCAAAGCCAGTTTGGGCAGAACTTGGTAAGTAAGCAACACACTACCTACTGATTCATCTACCGTGCTTGCTTTCATCGTCTATGCGTTTGTGAACTACATTCCGCCTACTTGAGGCAGCTCCGATCGCGGAGGAACGAGCCCAGGAATAGCATACATCATGGCAGCGATGACTTCCGGGGTCGCGACTAGTGGGTACCAGAAAGCTTCGTCGTTTTGCCTGGTCTGGTTTCCGATCGTCGCGATCAAAAACGCCTCGCGCACAAGGAGGAGGAGCGATATGATGTACAGGATGTAGCCGCCGTGCTGGGCTCCCCAAGAGTCATTTCCATTTTGAATCCCACTTGAAGAAATTAATGAATGACTATGTCTGGGGGGGGTATGCAGGGACCATACCGGATCTTTCGCTCCGTACGAGGATCATCGTCTGGTAGGCCTGCAGCACGGTGAGCACGAGGAAGATGATCGTGCTTATTTTGCGCAAGGTGTGGGCCGTCGAAACCGTGCTGGGGTTGCTGCTGGTGGCTTCAGACGTGCCGGTGATTCCGAGAACGATGGCGATTGTCATCGCAAGGCGGAATATTCTTCGGCTCCGAGTCAGGCGAGAAATTATCCCAGTGCGCTTCGGCACATCTAACAGACTCTCGCTTGGATCTGGCATGAGCTTCTGCGCCGAACGAATGAATAGAAAGCCTGCTTACCGATCCAGCACAAGAGTATAGGCCGAGTAAAGGAGGCCAAAGAAGCCAACGCCGAAGAGAATCTCGTCTGCAATCAACAGGCTGAGATTCTCCCGAGACTTTCTTGTCCTGCAAGAAGGGCGCGGATAGTGTATGCTGTGATGCGAACTGCAGGATATGTGAGTTACATTGGCAAGGTCAGAGGTGGGTTACACACTAGTGCAGAATACGGCCATCACGACAAAGACATATGTCGGGCGACGGATCGACTGGTGTATGAACCAAGCAGACAGCGGAACGTAGAGGACCGCGAAAACGACAGCAGCGGCGACAGAGTGGAAACCAAGAAGGCGGCGTAGTTGATGTCGTTACTCATGGTGGTGGGGGGAAGGTCGGGTCGTTGAAGGTACTCCAAAGGTACTCACATACTTTATAAGAGTTTGCTGCATTGCTCCTATCATCGTTTTGGGCTACGCGACATTTGCGCCGCCGGCGCCCGCGATGAATGCCGGGTTTGATGAATTTGATCTGGCTAATAATAGAGCGTATTTACAGGGGGTTGAATGAAGTCCGGCCAGTAGTTTCCATGCCACTGAAAGGGTTAGCGTAGTTCGAAGTCTAGACACGACGCGTAGGAGGCCACTTAGGACGAGAAGGGCTCGCGTCGGCGGCGTCGCCAGCCGTCGGATCAGTCACAATACCATTTACAGAAATGATGACGCTGGGCGGTGCAAATACGCTGAGCAGGCTGCAGCACAGGCACGGAGCGTGTTTGAGTTTTGTTGGGCAGCGAGGTGAGAGATGTGAATCATCCACAGAATGCTGGAGTTTTTTTGAAGGAACTTTGGAGGAGAATTGGAGGGAGTAGCCCAGCTGTATTAGGTTGCGCTATCTCGCTAGAGATCGCTAGTCAGGAGAGATCAACCAACGATCGAGGATCTCTGGATTGTGGATATATTCCCACGACCGATTTATTCGCCCCGGGATTGCCGGGCCTTGCTCGATCAAAGTCCACGATACGCATCTCTTGAAGTTGGGAGTCCTTCACGCAGTCCAACAATAAAAATATTTGGTATGATACTTCATGATGGCGGCACCTCAGGAGGGCACTGCCCACCGTGCAATTTAGAAAAAGATGCCCGTGTACTGCCCAGATTTAAGCGAGGAGCATCTTCCGGGGGTCCTCGAGGTAATCCCGGACTTTCACTGCAAATGCCATCAGTATGAGGGATGCGGAGAGCCACCAAATAGCAGCATGTCATCGCCAATCGCCAGGCACCAAAGGACCAGGGCGATGAGGCAAGAACGAGGAGAAAAACGTACCGAGGAAAGTCACTGCCTCTCGGCCGTCCAACAATCGGTGGTCATAGGTGAGCGCAACAACCATGATGGGGCGGATGACGATTTGGCCGTTCACAACGACAGGTTTGTCTTTGATCGCGTGCATGCCTGGTGAATGGCCGGTAAACACATCGGCTCAAAGGTCGGGTAGAATGTACATACCCAACACAGCAGCTTGGGGCAGGTTGATGATGGGAGTCCCGTATAAAGAGCCAAAGACTCCGCCATTAGAGCTGATGAGAAGGGTTAGCAAAGGATAATAAGGCAGGAGCAGACTTATTCACATGGTGAATGTGCCGCCTGCCATGTCTTCCAGTGTGAGCTTGCCATCCCGAGCCTTGAAAGCCCTACGTTAGATTTTTAGGCGATCGCATGTAAGTTGACCCCCACCTTCTTCCCGAGGGCAGCAATCTCCTTCTCGATACCTAGGAAGCTCATGCTCTCCGCGTTCCTCACGACGGGAGTCACCAAGCCCTTGGGAGTTGCAACGGCAACACTGAGATCAACATAGTCGCGGTACACAATCTCGTCGCCTTCGATGGACGCATTGGCCGCAGGTATCTCGTTCAGCGCAAGCGTGCAGGCTTTGGCAAAGGCGCTCATGAATCCAAGCTTGACGTCGTGTTCTTTCAGGATAGCGTCCTTGTACCGTTTGCGCATGTCCATCAAGGACGACATGTCGATCTCATTGAACGTCGTGAGGGAGGCCGCGGCGTTTTGCGATTCCTTGAGACGCTCCGCAATGCGTAGACGCATGCGGTTCATTTTGACCTGTAGCCGTGAGCTTGAGTTGAGACGCCCATAAGAAAGCTAAGGAATTTACCCTCGTCTCGTTCCTGCTACCGGGGGCCACAGCGGCAGGTGCAGGCTTGCTGCTCTCCTTCTTCGCGTCCTCCTTGAGCTCCTTTTTTGCTGGTTGAGGCGGCGGCTTCGGCGACGCTGACTCGGCTGACTTCTCTTCGGATTTCTCTGTTTCTTTCGGCTTGCTTTCTTCGGCAGCAGGCGGGGGTGCGGATGATGCTATTTACGGGTGAGTGCCGGATACTAAAACCAGGCCTGCACGTACATTCGAATTCACCAAATTCTATTATGAACAGATCTTGCCCGACTGCGACTGTGTCCTCCTCCTTTGCGAGCAGTTCGACGATTTTGCCTGACTGAGGTGCGTTCACCGAGACATCAATCTGCAAGGCAGGCGCGTTAGAAACGGGGCATTTTTTAAACTGATAGTTGTGGTCACAAACCTTGTCGGTTTCTATTGTAGCAATCTCCTCATCTGCAGCCACGCTATCCCCCACTTGTTTTAACCAAGACTTCAGCGTTCCCTCCGTAATAGATTCGGCCATTTGCGGGACCTTCACGGTTTCCGCTAAACACCCCAGAATAGTTTGAGTTCTTGAAGTATCAGCCCAGACAGAGACGCACCCTGCAGAAGACACGTCGAATGGAACGTCGCCCGTTTCGCATGCGCACTGGCAGCCGCCCTTATATCATACTGTGATTAAGAAATCGTATATGGTAAAAATTAACTGGGGAACACTCACCATCCTCTAGACATAGCCAAGGCCGTTGCGCCCTGGACATTGAGAAGCCCTCGTCCCCGGGCGGCGCTGATTATTTGCTTGGAGAACATCTCAGGCTGCCACGGATCGCGAAAAAGAAGAGTGGATAAGGGTGGAGTCGGCAGAAGGATTGGAAGGACAGACTATGCGCAAAAGCGAGCCCGTCTACAATGCGCTGGGGTGGCCAAGGGTGTCTCAAAGGCTCTTGATCGTCGATGACGCTTAAGTGCTAGTTTGCACCCATTTGGCTGGAGCATTGGACATCTCTTTCCGTCTGGCAGTATGCGATGAAATCACATCCGGATTCTCCCGAACAGCTGCGATTACTTCCTCTCCGAATTTATATTCCTTGCGCCAAGTCTTATTTACTTATATATTTCTTTGACTTATTTTATCCTCTTTTTCTGACCATCAAGCAGATGTCGGAGTTTGAATTTGGCTCATCACAAAAGTCGGAGTCATATGATCCAGAGTTAAGTGGCTGTGCTGTGACAGAGCTACTGTCACACATCGTCGGACAAGTCGACACAAAAAACCGTACCCGCGTTCCACCGCCTGTTTCACACCCTTCGACAAAATGGTGAGTATCCGTGTACTCCGTGCCCGTCCCAGACATGCCTGGCCTGCTCTACGGGATCGCTGAAGGCCAGGGAGCGGTGGATGCACCCTGGATCATCCGGATGACGGACGAATGCTAATACGCCTTTCTCTGTCCAGGCCTCCGCCGACCTCGCAGCAACCTACGCCGCCCTGATCCTTGCCGACGATGGCATTGAAATCACCGTTAGTCGTCCCACACTCTGCGTGTCGGGCCACAGCTCATCGTCCTTCAATTAGTCTGACAAAATTGTGACCCTGACAACCGCCGCCAACGTTGAGCTGGAGCCTATTTGGGCAACACTGCTGGCAAAAGCCCTGGAGGGGAAGAATGTGAAAGACCTGCTCTCGAGCGTCGGTTCCGGTGGAGGCGCACCCGCTGTAGGTGGTGCCGCCGCACCAGCTGCTGGTGGTGCCGCCGCTGCCGAGGCACCGAAGGAGGAGGCAAAAGAGGAGGAGAAGGAGGAGTCAGACGACGACATGGTACGCTGAATCTGTGTATCTTCGATCCGTTGTACTGATCGTGTTTTCAAGGGCTTCGGTCTGTTCGACTGATCTTTTCGCCTTACCGCCTTACCTCTATATTTTTTTGCTTGTATTCCGCTTCCACGAAATCACTTGCATTTGGGATCCCACAATTGTTTGCAGGTGCCGCAGTGCATGCGTTCTGAGCTATCGTGTCGACAACGTGTCATTGAATTTTTCTTCTTGACAATGCAGTAGGCCGGTGTCTATGTTGACAACCGACCCCACTGTGCCTCCCAGTGCGCAGCCCATCAGAAAGATTAAGACATTCGTATCTTGACTCTTGACTCCTCTTCATTCCCAAGCTCCACCTCCCAGCATGGCCGCAGCGTGTGGAAGTGAGCTCCCCCGCACCCACTGGGCTGTCCTTTCAAGTCGCTGATATGCAACGCCAGAGTATATCGTCGTCTTCAAGCCCACCACTTCGCAAGAGGAGGTAGACAAGTTTGCGCAGACCGTCCACGACGACGGTGAGTTTCCGGCAATCCCCTCTGAAATCGCTTTAAATGTCTATCACCCCAGGTGGTGAAGTGACGCACCACTATGGCTCTCTCCTGAAGGTGCGCCGACCGTCAGGTGCGCGAGATGATTACTGAGCTTGTGATAAAGGGATTCGCAGCGAAGCTGACGTCCAAGACGCTGCAGCAGTTCTCGTTTAACGATGTTATCGACTACATCCGTGAGCACCTCCTTTGGCATGTTGCAGCTACTTGTATTGAAACCGTTCGCGTCGCAGAGCCAGATGGGATCGTTGGCATAAATTGAGCGCTACATGTGTCTTGGATAGGCAATTGTACAACTTCCCCTTGTACTCACTTGCACCTCTATGTTGTATTCTTTCCGCTGTATCGCTGAATGATAGCACTTACTGTATATAAGATGTTCTTCTGTTCGAGAACAAGAAAATCGAGGACAATGAGGACAGTCAAGTCGGCTTGTGGTAGAAATACTGCGGCTCCGACTGGGTGTACTAAGTATAGCAACTGTGACGTGTAACGCCTCGCTTGCACGCGACCTAGCCCGCGTTCTGTGTGCTTTCAAAACGTTAGGACCTGGGGTGGATGCCGACTCTTTGGAAGCTCAAGCGCTCAAGGCAAGTGAGAAACCAGAAGCGAATTTTATTCCCGTTCTTGCCCGTTAACGTGCGTTTAGTTGACGCGCACCGAGGCACGCGTCATAAGCCCGGGGCCCACGAAAAGGGAGGAAGAGGAGGATATCCGCCCCCGGGAAGTACACTACTACAAGCGCCCCGGACGAACATGGCCCTCGACACCACTGGCACACATCCCGCACCAAGTCCGTCGTAGGGCCCGATGCCCCACCCCAGGCTGGGATGAGTGGGTGGGCGCGTTCCGGCCAAGAGGAATCAAGGGACGGGCCGCGCGAAGTCCAGAGCGACACCAGCAGTCTCTTGCTTGGTGCTCCCTAACCCGCCAGCGCACTCTACTTGGCCGGTACCCGCGCCCATGCCTGGACACCTCCCCTCTGTCGTTGGAAGGTGGCGGCGAGCTAGGGAGGATGTTAGTAAAGGCGAGAAGGTTGGGAGGAACTCACGGATGTCGGGGAGATGATGGGAGTCGAGAGCAGAGCGCTCTGGCAAGAATAGAGGGGTGGTCGAAAACTTATACTGTTGGTGGCTGACCTGTGGCTGGCATCCTTCCAAATTTTACTGGGAACACCGAGGTGGCAGTGAGGCCAATGCGCTATTGCGGCAAGGCTTACGGGTTTCAGGATAAGCAAATCTTCGAGACTATTTAGTACATTTGTGAAAAATTCCAGTGTATGTCACTCCTTAACCCTCCCGGATGACCTCCTCGACAGCGTCACGGAAGATATCACACCCCTTCTGCAGGTCCTCCTGTGAAATATTCAAGGGTGGGATAAACCGGACCACCTCGTAGATGCTTGTTGTCAAGATCAGCATCCCCTTCTCGATGCACTTCTTGGCGACGCGGCTCGCCATCGTTTTGGGGATGCCGGCTTTAGCAGCAACGACGTCGTGCGGTGCCCCAGGGCCGGCAGGTGTGGCGAATTCGACGGCGACCATTAATCCACGGCCACGGACATCGAGGATGTGCTCGGGGTGCGCCGTTTCAAGGACCATGAGGGCGTTGAATAGCTTGGTGGAGCTGTGAGAAGGGATTTAGTCGATGGGCCGGGGAACATGAGAGAAGGCATGTTACCGAGCATTGACGTTCGGGAGGATGTTTTCTTCCTTCATGGCATCTACCACTGCACATGCAGCGGCGCAGGAAACGGCGTTCCCGGCGTATGTACCACCCTGGACCCTGGTTTAGTACCTAGTTGACAACAGGATGCTGAAAAGGAACTAACCATGGAACCAGGCTTGAGTTTGTCAGTCAATTCTTTTCGGCTAACGACACCACTAAGAGGAAATCCATTGGCCAAGCCCTGTGAGCACTGTCAGTACGAGCAGAAGTTTACAAAACCAAAGAATTGTACTTTGGCGATGATCATAATGTCTGGGCGAACGCCACTATATTCGATGGCGAAGAACTTGCCTGTCCTGGAAAACCCGCTTTGCACTTCGTCAACGATCAGGAGGATACCGTGTTTGTCGCAGACAGCACGCAGTCCTTGTAGGAAAGCGGTTGGGGCGGGAACATAGCCGCCCTCGCCCAGTACAGGTTCCACGATGATGGCAGCAGTGTCGTTCGGCGAGGTCTGCTGTGCCAGAAGAAGGTCGAGCTGGTAAAGGCACTGGGCGACGTGGGCCGATTCCGGAGCTTCTGGGAATGAGCCGAGTTGGTGCCAGAAGGGGTAGGGGATCGTGAACGCTCCAGGCTGAAACCGGGATGAACGACGCATAGATGACGCTACCGGATGCTTACCATTAGCGGAGCGACTCCGTCAGAGTAGATCGTTTTGCTCCTGGTGACGGCCATGGCGCCGAAAGTGCGCCCGTGGTACCCACCTGGAGGGTCGTTTCAGACCAAGTGTCGAGAGTAAAGAATAGGTAGAGACTTGCCCTGCATGCAGATGAAGTTTTGGCGACCGGTGGCGGTACGCGCCAGCTTCAGCGCAGCTTCAACTGCTTCCGAGCCCGAGTTCCAGAAGAAGAAAGAGTTGAGCGAAGGATCAGGCATTATCGGAAGCAGCTTTTCGATTAAACGGAGGTAGGGTTCGTGAAAAGCGATGCTACACTATAAGGAAGTCAACAAGATATCTGAGACTGAAACAATCACTTGCCTGAGCGTGCACGATATTCATGCATTGATCTGCTGCGGCTTTACTGACCCTTGGATGACAGTGTCCTAGGAGATGAGATACGGTCAGGGGACTGGTTGGGAAAACATCAGAAACTCAAAGACTTGCCTAAGCTCGTGACACCAATACCGCAAGTAAAATCAAGCATCCGGCGGCCATCTGCGTACTCGACATAAGAGCCTTTCCCGCTCGTCATGATACCTTCGGTTATTCTTCCCAGGCCATTGGTTACATTTTGACTGTATTCCAGCAAGGAGGCCGAGTTGGTCGAGGTAGCCATACTCCTACCTCTGGTGTCAAATTGATGGCTGAGGGTCTGCGAAGAAGAGCGCAAGGCGTTGCGCGCCGAACACGCTTTCTGGACGCTGTTGACTCGAGCTCAGAATAGCACACTCTAGTACAAACCATGACCTGCGCGCACGCGTAGTACAACATACATGTTGTGTCGACGGCATAGCGATGCTGAACGGCTAAGAATCATCCTGAGTACGCCGTGGTTGAAGGAAGGGTCGTCGGCGAATTCCAATTTCCCAATACGGAATTCGGACGCGAGCGTGCGACACTGTTTGTCGCGGTGTGGTGACCAACTCGCTTTTCAACGCGCGGTCAGCCACTATGTGACAAATGGACGAGAAAGTGGCTGGTACAAGGCTGGCATCTTGTCTCTTGCTCCCCTTCACTACCCAACGGTGTCGGCTCCAAGCTTCCCTTGCCGATTATGCTCAGTCGTAGTTTGGTCTCTCTCGCAGTCTTTCTTGGAAGCAGGAATCTTGCTGTTACAGCCCAGGACTCCCCGCGACAACGACTACCCACAGACGACACGCCCAGCACAACATCAACTACTACTATGCCCGACAGTTGTTGCCTTTGACCTCTTCCTCGAGCTACGACTACTGGTGGCCCTACCCCCTGCGGGCGCAACGAGCACTACCACATACACCCCGTACACACCCACCGACACCTCGTTTCCGTCCCCGACGGACGCCTCCGCTTTTGGACTGGCCTTTTCCTTCGAATCCGACGCGGCCTCTAGCTCCTCATCCAACAGTGGTAGCCTCAGCCTAACATCCACCGACTCCTTGTCTGCATCGTACTCGGCATCTCAGAGCGCATCCATAATATTCATCAGCGCGTTGCCCCTTCGAACAGCTCTATACCCTTCAGTTCGCATCACAAGCTCGCCGTGCAGTCCACCAACAACCTGGTATACATCGTGCCCGTCTGTGCGGTTGTCGGTGTCCTCATCGGGGGCATCACGACGTGGTGCGTGTACGGCTGTCTCACACGGAACGGACATGGCAGAAAGCGGCGAACGGGCCGAAGGAGCTACGGGACCCTGGAGGTAGGACCAGAGTACAAGCCACCGACTCCCCGCCCCGGAGAGGATGAGCAAGACGAGGGTGTCTGGGTCGCGGACGAGAGGCGCCCGGAGGAGAGTGACGCCGACGACACCTTTTACGCTAGTGACGATGACTGCCAGGCAGACGTCGACGACGAAGGACAACGAGATGGAGAAACAGAGGGCTTCCTGCATCCCGGCTCCGCGAACAAGCCGTCTCGCGCCGCCACGCACCGCACCACGCGCAACAAGTCCACCACTTCCACAGCAACACGCGTCAAGTCCACGCGTAGCTCTCGCGCACCATCGCCCACGCCCTCCGGACGCACCTCCCTGTACTTCGACCGCGCAGACTCCGCACAGGACTCGCTCCCCTGGGAATCGCTCCGCCACAAGAGCATCAAGCGCGGCATCCTCGAGCGCCTGCGGTACGATGACGACCAGCGCGTGCAGGTGGGGCGGCGCAGCTGGCAGGCACACGGGCGGCACGACTCGGACCTGCTTGTCCAGGACGCGCAGGAGGCGGCGCTCTCTCGCGCGACGTCATCGGCGACAGCGAGCACGGCGCAGGGGTTCCGCATCCTGACAGAATCGCCGGCAGGCACGCCGCAGAAGGAGCGCGGCGCGGAGGTCTTCGCGTGGCCGAGCGTCGAGGACAAGTACACGCGGGTGCCGGAGCGGGTCGCGCGCAGTCGGAGTCGGAGCCTTGAGAAGTCTGCGAGGGTCGCGAGTCCGGAGAAGTTTGCGAGGGCCACGAGTCCTCCTGCGAGAGCCGTTAGTCCGCCTGTGGGACGGGGAAAGAGGGGGACAAGACTGCCTGATGACGGCGGGGCACAGCGTGGTCGGGCGCGAAACGCTGATATCAGGAGCGTTCTTCCCCAAAGCCCGCCTCGAATATCTAGTCCCGTCCTGGACGGCACGTTGTGCTTCACGCCTATTTCGAAGGCCTACGATACCACCCCGACGTTTCCCACCTTTGCGTCTTTCGGTGCCCCGGTTGCTTAGGGATGTGGTCGAGAGGATAATGGGTAGCTTCGCCTTATTTATGTTAGTTCGATTATTTGAACCACGTTGTATTCCAAATCTTCGTTCATTGAATCATTGTCGAATACATGTTTATGAAAAGTCTCATGAGCAGTACCGACGCTTTGTACATTAAGGAGCGGCACGGGGGAGGATTCGACATGGCCTTGGATCCAACAGTGGTTACAATTCAAGAGGAGAGTGGCATATACCTTGTGAAGCTCGCCCAGCTCTGAGCTCAACCCAAGGTAGTCTCGCAAGCCGACTTTATTTAGGGATAATGAAGACAGAACCCAAGGCTTGAAGCTTGAAGGCAAGCGCTCAGCGCTCAACCCCCCCCCCCCCCTGGATGTGTCACGTCCCCCCCTCCTTTTTTTTTTCTTCTTTGGGAAGGAGCTCCGACCACGAAGGTTCTAACACTTGAAAGCACCCCCCAAAATGCCGCAGATACTGAATAATATAGGCGTTTATGGAAGCTGATGCTGCTCTTGCCATGTTTAAATTCTTCGACGGAATCGGCCACACTGTGTGGCCAGGGTTCTTTTTGTTCTGCTTCTGCACCCACACGCACCCACAGAAGTACAAGAGATGCCCAACTCGTACATAACCCGTACTTATGTATTTTGCAACGGGTTCGGTGCACGCGCGTATCGCTCTTCTTTGTACTCATCGGCGCCCTTCTCGGCCTCGACTTCGCGTCCCTGATAATGGCTGATCGAGGTGCTCGTCAACAGGCCGGGATGAGACGAGTCTTCGACAGGTACGGTGTCTCCAGCATCTCTGTGGCCCGTCTACTGATTCAGACATGTTGCCCGTAGAACCCATCCGTAAGCGCGGGCACTTTGAGCGTTCATCTCTTGGAAATTCACACCGCAACAGACGCCTGCGAGGGAACTTCGACAACCAATTGGCAACTCCGCAAGGCACATTTCATCTTGGCCCACTCCAAGAAACAGGTGGTTGGCCAGGACAACCACCGCCTTGGCAAAACTGGAACAGCCCATTTTATCCAAATAACCAAGGGCCCATTCATTCAGGTTTTGCTCCACTCGAAGATACGGATGGCCCGCACGGTCCACGGCAGAACAACCCGTTTGCTCCAAACACCCTCTCGAGTCCTGCGCCCTTTGCCTTCGCTCCACTGGAGGACACGGATCGATTTCCTAGACCGTCAGATATGTTTCATGGCCCATTTGGGGCCCCACCATCCATGTTCAATCCTTGGGCGAATGGACCCCCTGCTTTCGTTGATGCTACACTGTTTGGGCTGCCGATGGTACACCACCTTCCAGAGCCTATTCCTCCAATGCCGATGCATTCCCCCTTCCCACATTCTCCCTTTCCCATGCACCCTCCGACACAATGGCCGTTTATGACTCTGGGTAACCCTAGGACACATCCTGTGCTGTTTACAGAGAAATATCCATACGAAAGCGACCATCTAGCAGCACGACCTTCAGACTGGCGACCCGACTATTTTCCTTCCCGGCGTTTTCGACTTTTTTCGCGATTACGGGTAACACGAAAATGTAATCTTTGACTTTCTCTATGTATTTTATGCTGATTTCGGTTGGTTGTAGACGAAGTCCGGACTCGTCTGGAACACTGTCATCTTTCCCCCCTGCTTTTGATGCCGAGCTCGAAGATGCCTGTAATGGCCCTCGACCTACGTACTGATGATGTTTTCGATCCCATGAATCTGGAGCTGCTTACTACCGGCCGCCCATTCAATCCAACGGATCTCTCTCAACTCGCAACGACGCGCCCTGTACGCAAACTGCGCTTCTACCATCCCCGTCTGCCGTGGTATATCGATGTCCGCGCATCGCAGCCTAACGGGATTTTGGTTGGTGACGTTTTGCAACAGATACACGAAAAGCTCAGACGACCCATCCGCGCGGAGGATTTTTCCAACACCATTTTGGACGCAACCGACCGCGAGCTCATTATAGACGCGTATAGAGGTCGATGCGACGACCGTGTGGATGTTATGCAGGAAGGTGTTCGGAGAGTGGACTTTCTAGGGCGGTACGCTGTCCTTCAAGGCTTCATAGAGGGCAGGGACGGGATGTGGTTGATGAAGACCGCTCGTGTTAACTACAACGAGCATGGTTAACCGCTGTGTATTTTGTCTTTTGGATCTACTAGCCCTTTTCGTCGGAGTTGTCGGACTGCCCGCCCGGCCCGATAATTAATAACGCCTGGGCCTATTTGTCTGGCCCTTGTCGATAAACAATAATTTTAAGACCAAACCTTTATCATGGCTACATTGGCCAGGACGTCGACTCAAGCGCAGAAACAGGCATTGAGTCCTATCCTGACCTCCTCTGTACCATCTCCCTTCCCACGGGAATTGCTACATGAAGGGAATTCGGAGCCCGCGGCTCGCGTTGAAGAGCCAGAGGTGGAAGCTGGGCCGTCATCGCGCACTTTACCACCTTCGGAGTCCACTTCGACCATGGTCCTGGTAGCTATAGTCACTTGAATCTGCCGCATTATATACTGAACCCTTTTGCAGCAGGAACTAATACCGTCAATAGCTTATGTCGAAAAGACATGTCTCATGACATTGAACAACCTGCTCTCAGGCCCCACCCGATGGAACCCTATCGTTCCGGATCGTAGACACTCAATGCCTACGTCCCCGACGACGTCTACCGATCCACATACGGAATACGAATCTTCGTCTGCGTTACAGACCCTTGTATCAAACCTCCGCAATCGAGACCCCCCAGACGCAATGGTCGAGATACCCCAGGGAAGCACAGATGCTGCCTTAATCCACGAACTTCGAAACAGGGTCGACCAGCTGTCGCGTATCCTGGAGCCCTCCGATGCCCACCTCGCGGAGTCATTAGTCTCGTTATTATCACACGTCAATCGCCTCTCCGTTATCTACTCTACCGACAAGGGCGTCCGTAAAACAACCCGAGATTCTGACTACGAGCCGTTGTATCCCCCTGGAGACCTCTTTAACACGCTCAAGCGCCAATTAAGTGATATGCTGGTCGAACGACAGTCTTCGCAGCAGGAGGCTCTCTCGCCTAACACTCCGCCTGTCGTTGCCGTGGAGAAAGCTTTGCTGTGGTCAAAGATAGATGAAGAGCTAGAAACTGTCGTCGCGATGTGCAAGGAGCGGACGGAGCGCTTCGAACACCTTCCCCTCAATATGACCCTCCCGACTATCAAACTGAAAACCCGCCGCAGTATGACTCTGGAGCCGCACGCACCTCTATCGATGACTTCAAATCTAAACACAATGCGTCGCATTCCCCTACAATTGGGAACGAGAAAATGCGACTCGATTTGGAGGCCGTCACGATGGCCATTGACAGGCTGTATCTCGTCGCTCCCCAGCTACATAATCAACGTGTTGAGCTTAAGACTTCCAAGTTGGCCCAGATGGAGAAGGCTAGGCGAGAGGGTTCTTCTGTTTCTAAGGGCAAGCACAAAGAGAGCGACGCTCGGGACTTGGAAAACATTCTAGAACTCATTGGGAAAGCTTCCGAGCGTTCGATCAAAGATCAGTCGGTCGTGTTGGAAGGTGGGATGAAGACCAGATTAGAGCGGGCCCGGCAGCGAGATGTGGCAAAGGTCAGCATGCTGTTCGTACCTCTGATCCTGCAAGCTTATTTCATGTAGCGGGAGGCTTTCGTCGAGCATCTGGCTGATTATTCGGACGCCGGGAGATTTCACGGACAAGACGCAGTGCTTCAGCCTACCAGAACGAAGAATCCCGAGGCTATGTTGACTCTACCTGAGTTTATACGCGAATCCGTTCCGGAGACCGTACGACTCGAGGATCCGAAAGCCATGTTGACTCTCCCCGAATTCGTGAAGGAGATGCCCCCTCCTCATGTTACCAGCCCGCCAACACCAGCATCGGCCATCCGCAAGAAGCCTGTCCGTACACGAAGCATGTCCGCGCCATCGCTTTCGTGGCTGCGAAGTTCCTCTTCTCGCTCTGCTTTGAGGGCCGAGATTATGGCCAAATCGAATTCGGCACCATCTATGCATGAACCCGAAGGTAAGCGAAACATATCATTCATTCCTCCTTTCGCTGATGATGCTTTAGTCGCTTTTTCCGTCAACTACGTCGCAGAGCATCACGAGAACCTCCACCATATCCTGGTTTTTCTTACTGTGAATGGTGCGACGCCGGGCGTGGATCTCGAAGCCGAAGTGCTCCCAGCGGCAGGCGATGCAGACACAAATGCAGGCGGCGATTACCTGGTAGTGAAAAGTGGTTCGCACACATCGTTACCTCTTTGTCTTCCCGGTCGCACAACGCCGGGAAAGCAACATTTAAGAGTGCAAAGCGGACATTACGAGATTAAGCTCTCCACTATCCCTGCTGGCGCCTCGGACCCCAGCTCTTTCCCTCTCCTCGATGCCACTCAACTTTCCGCTGCTGGTCCCACTAGCTTCATTTGCGCCTCATGCTCGCTGCCTCTTGTCCAATCTTCGAAGCTGACTGGATACAAGGATCTTCCCTCGGACCATTGGGAGGAGCTTGTGGATACGTGGATGTGCCATACGGACCAGAAGCTGAATGAGCAAATCATGAGGCACGGAAAGGGCGGCTTTTGGCCCGAGGTGGGACAAGCACTTGTCGGAGGGAGCTACATCCTGTTTGAGGAGGGGTCGATGGTGAAAACCCATCTGTGTCCCGCTGACGATACAAAGGTGCGTTTTGTCATAACCTCCATTACTTCTTTTTTTTGTCATCGGGCCATAAGAAGACCGGCGTTGGATTTCACCAGCGGTCGTTCGTTTCGTTGCTTGACCATCGCCTGAAAATGGGCTTGACCCCCGAAGCCCTTGTTGGTTTTGTGTGCGGTGGGCTCATCTAGGGTTGATTGCGTTGGTGCGAGGTGACGATTTTTCCGGTTGATACAAAGCGTCCTAGATGAATGGTACAGTCGTCGGCTGCTGCCAGTTGCTCTTTTAAACAACTCTCGTGTTATCGAGGTCACCGTCGCGGGAGCTACTTTAGAGAACACATCTATCCTTAATAATTGTCGCTCGAGAGTCCTGATTACTAATATATGTTTTCACAGCGCGGTGAAGACTGGCGACTGGTTCGCTGTCTATGTGGGGCCGTGGTCGGTCGTTGTCAGGAGTACCAAGCCGCCCCTGGAAATGGTCATCCCACTGTGTTCAGGATGCTGAAATACGCTATCCGGCCTGTCAGCCCTTCAGCAGAGTGCGTATACACTTGCACCCCACTTCAATATCTGCGCTAACCCTTTTCAGGCCTTCAAAACTCCCCTTGTCTGCCTTCATTGTGGAGGACATGAGCGAATTCATGGAAGCTCATGCGTCCTACCGATTCATCATTCTCGACGAGGAGGATGAACGCCCTAGGATTCTTGTATGTGTCATTCCGTCGTTCCCAGCATCCTTTGCCTGATAATTCTCGATAGGTTTGGTTGTTCAAGCCAAACATGCGACTTGCGTACACCACTCAGACGCAGTACGCCATACCGAAGAGCGCGTCCATCCACGCGGCGAAGGTGTTGTATAAGCTGCTGGGTCCGTCAGAAGCGAACACAGATCTGAAAACGTATGCCATACTCTCGTTGCCCCACCGCGTTGGACTCATGGAATGAATTCAATATTAGCATCTTGAACACATACCCCGGGTTTCCGCAGGCGGAGTACCTTTTCTACCCAATGGACATATGCCGACGTCTGGCAGGACTGCTCAAGGAAAGCAACCGGTGTTACCCCGAGAACATGCGGGTCATGACCGGATTGGAGGTTGGATGGCTGCAGCGGGCATAATGAGGAGCTGGAACTCGCTTCATTTTTCTGATCTGGGGAGCCACTTAGAAAGCAGCTCATTTTTGTCCGTTCTGTATAGCTGGCTCCGCACACTCATCATTAGTATTAATCTAACGCAATATCATCCTTTAGTAAAAACCATGTAGTGCACATACAATTTGCCTCGTCTGTATGGGTGTCAACTTCTGGCGGTAATCGTAGCAACAAGCGCATCGCCAACGTCTTCTGAAAGGAGGCCTTTGGCATCCGCATCATTCTCCACTGTCCATCCATACGCTTCAAGCAGCAATGAATCTGTCAATGGAACGAAGTGCGAAGCCAGAACCCGGATGATGTTAGCGACCCTCGAGATGGCGGTGCGGGTAGAATCGTCGATGAACTGAGCGGTCATCAGTAGACGAGTAGAGTACGACGATGCTAGCTCACGTCATTGCGATTGGAGTAGACCGCCTCGGCATCGAAGCCTTCCTCGCCCTCCTGCTCGCTCTCTTTGACGTGCTTGCTTACCCAGATGTAGCCATTGAGCCCAAGAATGAGATCGACACCACAAGGCAATGTTATGAAGTGCGATTTGAGTCGACGGACTAGGAGTGGTGGGATGGTCACAAGCTGTCCATTTCGTAGCTGACGACGACCATCATTAACGCCAGTCTGAGCGACATGACGAGTTGTCTACCTTGCCGTATTTTAGAGAACGTGTATGCAGGGACATCGCCCCGTCTGCAAAGAAGGCTTGGACTTCGGCGACAAGCAAGTCTCCTTCCTCGAAGAAGTTGCGCATTTGCAGCTCATCGCTTTCCAATTTCCGTCGCTGCAGCGTAAAATATTAGGGTGCATATCAACTCGATACCGCGACTAGATACACATACCTGCACACCACCTGGCAAATTTACTGATGATAACATGAGGACCGCATCTTGCCGTGAGTTGGCGTCTACCTTCCAACGGCGCGGTTGTACCTGTTCAGAATTGATAAAACCATCGACTACGGGCCAACGGCGGCGCACCTCCGTGATCCGACCAACGACAAGGTCACCAACTTCGGGATTGTATCTGAGCAATGGTTTGAGATCCCAGACAAGAGTGTAGACTGGCACATACTTGGTCCGAATCGCTCGAACAGTAACGAGTTTATTGACACGTTCAATAGTGCCTGCGACAGATGCGATGACTTGTTCACTCTCCACATATGTCCCATGACCGCTGTCCCCCAGTTGTTTAGAGCGAGTAGAAATGTGTGAGGTTGTATGCACCGCATGTAAGCATTGGACGACGTGATTGTCTCTCCAGGCCAGGTTATCTTCGATCCACCAGCTCCAAAATCCCCGTCGTCGAGGTCCATAAGGTCTTCATCGACATCAGGAAAATGTCGGGTAGATTCTGAGGCCCGGTCTGGCTGTACTGGGAAAGATGTAAAAGAAATCATTGTATATGATGGTTGACAAGAGTCTCTGAGTCTGCCAGTGAGGTCCTAGAAACTTTAAGTTTGAGGAGAAAATGAGTTTCGCGATCACGTGTGCATGCATTTCCTTGCTGGCATGGTGGCACTTTGCATGCTGCACCAATAGTAGTACTGCGGATCACGTTGAGCTTGACATGGCCCGCTCAATATTTTTTATTCTGCGTTTATTCTGCATCCCTGATTATTTCCCAAGATTTGCGGGAAAGTACAACCAAGTAAATTGAGATAACTCACACAGCCACTGACAGATAACTGCTTATTGGAACATAGACCCCTTTCTCAAGTCACTGCGCTACTCCGCCACTGAAAGTATTGAACTCTCGCTTACTCCTCCCGAGTTTTCCGTCACTGACGATGCCGTCTACACCGACGGCTGGCATTGCTGGCAGGATTATCCGATCAGCGCCAAAAGTCATGTGCATAACGCGGCCTCTGGGCGCTATTCGCGACTGCCCTTCCCGCAGCGTTGACACTAGTGAAGACTGGGTGACTCTAGTCCAACCAAAACTCGAAGGCCTCTTACATAGCTAGCCTCATCAGCGACATTTGCGCTCCAGAGAGGAAAGCACCCAAAGCCATAGTACAAACAAGGAACCCGAAGCCTAAGGTGAACTCCCAGCAAGACGATGGTTGCAACGTTCTGTACCTCAATACCCACCCGCCTCCGGCATCGGGGCTGAATACTGGCCCCGCACGGCTCTCTTAAGCCACCTGGAGGCGATTGAGCAATCCCATGCCTTCCGCAACGGCTAACAGAAGGGGGCCAAAGCCATCATCTTCAAGGCGAGCACCCGCCTGGGCTGACGCGCCCCTCATCCTGAGCACCGCGCTAGATTGCCTTCCAGATGATGGCGCTCGAGGCCGTGATGAAGCTCAGGGTCAAATATGGCGTTTATCTATACGCCAACGCCCCTTACCTTGCGATCCTCATCACGATGCACTTCCCGAAGCTAAATTCCGAGGTTGAAATATTCCACGAATCTCGCGACGTCGGCGCTCCGTGGGCAGCCCTGCTGAAGCTTGTGGAGGAAAGGGCCAGAAGCAGAACCACGGCGAGGATGAGGAGGACGAAGAGCACCAAGAGGAGGAGGACAAGAGCGAGTACGAGGAGCCAAGCGGTGGCGTAGATGCTCACATCTGGAAATGGTAAACGCGGAAGTGGGAGGCGTGACGGTGGTAGGCGTAGTGGTGGTGGTACCAGTAAAAACGCTGGTAGTCACGCCAGCGACAACATCGCCGCTCCCTGCCCACTCAAGTCCGGTTATTCTGGTGTGTCTACACGTCTACTACAAATCCCTGCGCTGACCCCTTCCACAGTTTCTTCATTACGATTTGCCCGGTCACATGAATCCCCCCCCCCCCCCCCCGCGCGTGCTCATCAGGATCCCCACCGCCACGCTAATTCCTCGGTGCCTGTGGTCTCCGTCGTCTTCTCCTTCTCCGCGGCGGACTAGGTCATCTCTACCGTCTTCAAATTGGCCCTCCCACCCGAAGAATACTCCAAGCTCATTGCTAGCGCGCGTAAACCCCGCGACGAATCGGCCGTCCCCCACCTGTACATCACCGCCACCTTCAACTGTGGCAATGCGGCACAAGTTTCGGGGAGAACTAGGCGGTCCCGAGATGCCCGTAGTCTTCAAATGTTATGGCACTCCCAACGTTCAGCACCTCACGCAGGAGCTGGCTGCCTACACCCGTGTCTCCGCTCTGCCTGTCCCCCAACTGTTTGGCGGTTTCAGATCATGCCATGAAAATTGGGTAGGTCTCCTCCTGGCGGATGTGGGCGTTCAAATAGGGCCGGGAGACGACTGGGAACATCTCGGCTTGACTCCGGTCGATAAATGCATGCAGTTATCGTTGTCCCTTCGTCTCCTTTTGATTTTCTCCATAGGCAGGAGATCTGCGAGGCGGTCTGCGCCGTCCACCACGCGGGTGTCCTCCACGGTGACGTCGCCCCTAGGAACATCGTCCGTCAAGCGCATGGCCCCTTCCGCGTCATCGGCTTTGGCTGCTCCCGTCGACCACGCATGTCGTGGGCGCAGGTGCGACGAGCTGAAGGACTTGCGCGATGATTTGGAAATCTGACCTTCCACATCCTCAGGGGTAAATGTGCCAGTTTCGATTTGGTACACAGTATAGTAGTTGCACTGGGCAAAGATTCAACTTGCATTCGCAAAGGTTTCAACCTCCCTGCAGTCCTTCAGATACTACTTAACAATTTGCTAACAACAAGGAGTGTATGTAAGTGCCAAGCCATTTCAACTGACCAAGTTCAAACTCCGCTATGTAGACGCCGCCACGTGCACACTATGTCCATTGTGGCCGGAAACAAACAGGTACATACGGCCGATGTTGGATATCAGGGTAACGTGAAATTACGCTTGCGATACCCCACACCTCTTCCTGACTTGACCGTACGCTATACGACTTCTAACGGCACGGCATATATCTTCCACTGACCTGATTGTGGCTGCGACACCCCAATTCTTTCGACTACGACTAACTACGACTCTTGGAGACGAACTTTACGCGTTTATTACATCCTACAATAGCAGTGAATAACTGTTTCAAAGGTGGGCAGCTTGTCCCATCCACAATACACCTCTGAATGACTCGTTCGCCTCAGATGTCCGTTGACATGACGGAGCACGACCGTGACGGTCCGCGGCCACGGGCTACACGGAGGGAGACGATCCTGAGCCTCGTTGAAATGCTGCTGCAGCACTCGGAAAGTGATTTCGGTACGTCTCTCATGTTGGGCCAATTTCCGGAATCCAATCTTCATCAGGCCCGAATCAACAACCCAGCTTCGAAGACGACAAGGATGTCCGTAAGTGCGGAGTAAATCCTGGTGCTTGTGTTCTCTTGCTCAGCGTATGAAACAGCGTCCGTCGACGAACACCGTCAGGTTGAAGGAGCGAAAACTTTCCACCGATTTCAGACGTACTTAACTTCATTTGCCTTGATAAATATCTATTCTTACATGATGCACAGGAGGATCGACAATCTGGATAAACAAGTACGAGCCCTTGAGAATGCTGAGTTACGTGGTTGCTGATTGATAAACCACAGCTGCGAAACTTTGCTAATGCATCTCGTCAACTTGGTAGCTCGGTTGCCATTTTATCGTCCGCTTTCCACCTCCGGGAGCGAATCGCCCAACTCCTCTTCCTTTACCGCGAAAATGCCGCCGATCTCTTTCCTCGAAAAATTCCGCATGCGACCCGGGAGACTGTCGTGGATGCGAAAATCAAAGGCAGACGCAGAGTCAAGCCTCCCAAAGTGGGTCGTTACAGCGCCCCGCCGCATGTTGCACGTCCCACGATCGACGAGAGCCTAGACTTGGTAATCAGACCTGTGTTATGCTACATCTGTTACTAAATTCTAACATGACCTACAGGAAAAATTTCCCGAACAATTCGAGGCCTTGGCCCATGACATTGTTACCTTTGGTCGCTGCTTAAACGAGTTTCCGGAATTCACAGATGAGGCTATAAATGCTTCCATCACGTCTTTCGAGGGAGACCTCCGAGTGAGTTGGCTATCGTAGGCATAAAACAGTTGGCTAACCTGAGCACCCAGTATTGGTCGTCTTGTTTGCAAGTGTATCAAAGTGACTTATCACTGTTATTTTTACAGGTACAGTTCTGATTTCTTCTTTTCCAGGCCAATTTCGATACCCTGCCGTTCAAAGATATGTTCATGATCTCACAATGGAAATGGGAGAACATATCGACAGCATCACCTCGACCTTGGTGATGTTCGTAGAAGTCGGTCAGTCTTTGCTCTCGCTAGCCTAGTACGCGCATGCTGAAAATGATTAGGTGTTCCTACCATCAGGTTTGGACAGAAGCATAAGACCGATAATCTGGTAAGCCAAAATACATCGTCCCGAGTCCTTTCTCATTAGTCTGTCTTTTTAGTAAGCGAACCAACCATCCAGTTCCGTATAGGCGCTCAGAAGTGTCGCTCCAGACTCAACCTCTCCACTGTGGCGACATTTTTCTCAGCTGTCACGGCCACAACACTGCAGTTCTCTTTCAATTTATTAGGGACTCCCATCAGAGACGCGGTCAACTGCTTCTGGTTCGCATCTCTTGTTTTCAGCATCGCTGCAGCTGTCAACAGTTTGCTGGGGCTTACATGGAAGCAAGCCATGTAGTAAGGAATTTTACATTTCTCTTATATACGATGCTCACGTTCATTCTAGTCGTTCCCCAGGGCATCGTGTGCCTTGGTGGGTGCTCATATGGATCAAGCGATCTCCACTAGTCTTTCTCGTGATGTCGGTGGCATGTTTCTCCATAGGTCTGTGCCTATTTGCATACGCTTCCAAACAGGTCCGTCATGTATCATCGCTCGTTGTGTTCTTTTCCATACTATTTTCGCAGGCTAAAATAACGTCCACAATCACGACTATCTTCACTATTTTCACGTCGTTCGGTCTCGCAGCAGTGTCGGCGTGGTTTGCCTCGGAGCGCTACGTTTTTCTGCGTCATCGCGGGAGGAAATGGCTTTCGGATGTACTTCTGGATTCGATGGAGCAGTTCTTCGCGCTATCAAGTGTGGAGAGGACTGTGCGAGTCTTCCGAGCGATGAGGCGGCGCTTTCGTGTCGTCAAAAAGGCCATGGCTCGGGTTGGTACCAAGACTGTCAGTCTGCTCTCCACACACAGCAGCGACTCTGAAAAGAGCGACGATTTGGAAGCCAATAATGTTCTTCCGATTACGAACGGCCACTCCCGCAACCTGTCTACGCTAACGCTCGGCCAGCCGCAACCCGCTCCGGAAGCCAGTCCGACTCCCCCTCCACCATCGACTAGAGAGGGGTCTTTTGCGAACAGCCCGGTTTCGCCCGCCGCGGGTGACGCCGCGACGCCGACGACGCCCGGCCCGAGCAAGGGCAAGCTGCTCTGGAAAAACGCGTTACAGACCGTGAAGATGCGGTCCGTGGCGTCGGCGCCGTTTTCGAAGACGCGCACGCCACACCGCCAGCGAACGACCTCATCCACGCTCACGACCATAGGCGAGCGGAAACGGACGATGGCGGAGGAGCCGGTCCAGACGATCGTGCATTCGCGCCTGTCGCAGCTCAAGCCGAAGCTTAAATCGCTCGTGCCCGTGGAAGATTTGGACGCGCACCAGGCGCTGGTGCGGCATCTGCAGTTCTCCCCTGACGGCCGGTTCCTTGCGACATCGAGGTGCGGCGGACGGCGTTGCCTTGCGCTTTGGTGCTGACGTCTATCGATGACAGCTGGGACCGCACGTCGATCATCTGGCGGGTCGAGAAGGTGCGAGCATACTGCATCGGTTGGTGATACGCGCTAACGTAATTCGACAGCCCTCGCTCATACCGCACCGCGTGCTGGCCCACGCGCAAGGCTTCGTCGGCCAAGTTGCCTGGTGGGCATCCCGTCCCGGGCACTGTACACCGTCTGACCTCATTCCGCTGTCCCTCTCCAGGTCGCCAACTGGGAATATATTGCTGACCAAGCTCAACCGCGGCATGAAGGTCTGGACGGAGGTGGGTCGGAGGACAGCGGCATTATTTGTGTCATTCTAGTATGTGTAAGGCACGTTTCTGACTGATTTATTCTTCTATTTTGGCTGCGTTTTTCCGCGCCTGCGTAGGATGGAGTGTGCCAGAAGACGATCGACCGCGAGACGAACGTCGAGTCGATCACGTGGTTCCCTGGGAGCCAAGGTGCGTTTCTGCTCGCTCTGTATCACCAGTATCTCCGACGCTTCCACTGTAGCGTTCCTGTCGGTCGAGGGAAACGAAGTGACGAAACTGGTATGTGAAGGAGCATATATTGCGTCCAATCCTGATTCGTCTCTTGTAGGACCTCCGCGGCAATGTGCGTCTTTCCCCCTCTCCATTATGCAGATACTGACCTAGATGTGCTGCAGATCCTAGACCAGTATGACTTCGGGCGCATGAAGCTGCATGACGTGGCGGTGACGCCGGACGGCACGCGACTCCTCGGCGTCGGGCCGTTGCTAGAGTCACCGACGGGGCGCCAGCCGAGCAAATCGCGCGCGGAGAAACGGCTCGTTGGTGCGTACTTGGCTAGACTGCTCCGCTGGCGATGCCGATGATTTTTTTCTCTTTTTCGGCAGTGTATAATATGGAGCTGAAGCAAATCGAGCAGTGCGTCCTCCCACAGTCATTTTTATATTTACGTTCAATGTGCTGCAGCCAAACACCGGTACTGAACGATGTGCGCGACGTGACGCTCGCGCGGAATACGCGGCAGGGCGTCGTCGCGCTCGTGAGCTACGAAAACAAGGTGGGTGCCGCCGTGCTTGTACGCGGGGCGATAAATGACACGATGTTGCAGGCTCCGCCGCAGCTGTGGAAGATGGAGTTGCTAAAAAGACCAGAGAACCACGCGCTGCTCGTGGCGCGACTTACGCTGAGGTTCGTTGTCGACACGCTGTTCATGCTTGTTTGTAGCTGACAGCCGCTGCAGACACACGTACATGCCTAAGGGCACGGTCGAGTTTGCGGGGCCGAGCTACTTTGGGGGAAAGAACGACGAGCTGGTGCTGTGCGCCGGGAAGGGTGCGTTTGTCTCTCCCTCCCTGCCTGCACAGCCACGTGCACTTCATACATTCAATCACTCATTGTCGTATTTCGCGCCTCGCAGCGGGCGACATCCATATCTGGGACCAGGAGAGCGGGACGCTGCTACGGCACGTACGCGCGCAGGCGCAGCAGACGGGCGACCTGACGTGCATCGCGTGGAACCACGCGGCGGAGGACCCGTTCATGTTCGCGACGGGGAGCCACGACGGCGCAGTGAAGATCTGGACGAAGCCGGAGCCGCCGTCGGTGGAGAGGGTGCGCGTGCCGGAGGACGCCGCGGTGGCCGGGGGTGCAGGCGGCGGCGGGAATAATTACGACGCAGGCGACTACGGGAACGGCATTGGCGGGAGTGGCCACGACAACAATGACTGCGGCGCTAACGGCGATAGCGGGAACGGTGCAGGCGGGGGCGGCGGGGACATGCCGCGGTCGGCGTCGCCGTTCGAGATAGACGGGATGCAGCACACGGACAGCCCGCTGACGCAGACGGAGTTCGACGTCGCGGTCGAGCGGCTGTGGGACGCGGGCGCGGTGGAGCGGCTACGGGAGGCGTCGCGGTCGGTGGACAGGCTGCGGGACGCGGGCGAGGCGTCGCGGTCGGTGGACAGGCTGCGGGACGCGGGCGAGGCGCCGCGCGAGCGCATGGTCGCGTTCGCGAGCCGCGACTCGTCTGGGTCGGATTCGGTGTGAGTGTTGCGTGCCGTTGAGGGTGGGTGTTGAGCGTGCGGTGGATGTGCTGTGCTGGCTGCCGTGCATTCAGATTCAGAGTGGGTGGATGTCGAGGCCGATTATATGCACAAACGGAAGGAATCATGATATATACGTATTTTATCGGTGTATGTATTATGATGTCGCACAAAATCAAAATCAGATTATATGCTACGTGGTTGGAGAGAACGGGAGCTTGGGCTTCGTCGAGTCAAGCTGTCACCTATTGTAATGCGGAGTCGACATCACCTCGATTTGAATCACGCTAATATCCCTTGGGAACTGGGAATGGAATTATTGCTGTTTGCAAAATAGTTGGCCACATTGCCTTTTTGAGAAAATTAATGGTTTTGAGTCGAAAAACGTGTTTGGGCTGTATCTCACTCAATTCAGGCACTTTCTATTCAAACGAAAGCATTTTCGAGCATTAAGAGTCCGTCCCCGTCGTGTGAGCACAAGAACACCACGATTTAGGCAACACATCAGAAAGTTATGCAAAATATTGTATCTTTGAGCAGACTCAGGCTGAATACTACGCAACAACGGGGACACGTATCGACAAACAAAAATCGCGGGAACCATTGGTTAGGACCCCTCCAGGTCTCTACGTTGAGATTTTCGTCCTCAGGGCCTCTGCCGCTGTCGCCGTCTAGTCAGGTCACACACTGACGCGTCCTGTCGCGCGCGTGACCCTACCTTCGACAGCGTCGGCGACGACGTCGGCAAGCTTATTTTCCTAAATCTCGTCGTAGACCCCTTGGAAGGACCTCTGAGAACCGCAGATATGTGATTCGAGCAATATATAAGGATGTTACAAAAGATAGTGAATTTTTGACAAATCGTTGCACAGTTCTCCAGTGCGAGCAGGTATAAACAAGCCGAAAGGACAGGTGCCTTAGATAATGGGGACGGTTCAGTCCCAGGTATCCCGTCCCAGACGCAACTGGGCAAATCTCGATGCGCTATTTGCGCAGGCGGGCGCGGCCTTGACAGCGGTCCACATGTTTACTTCTCTCAACCAGAAAAGCGAGGAAAAAGTGGTACGACGATGGCTGTCATCGTTGGTGAAAGGGGGAAGCGTCTTGCGTAACGCACAGTGTTTCTAAATAAAGCCAATAAAATTCGGGGCTGCCTGGCACCGCTTTTTTAGAATTCGTATTTCGAGTAGTAGAGTGGTCACGGAGCCGCGAGCGCCGAGCGCTGAAAATCAAATCTTCATCTTGACAAGCTGCCGGACCGCATTCTTTTGCGCCAGTGACGCGGACGAGTTGAAAGCGAAGATGGCTAAGATTAAGAAGGCTTCCGACAGACGGACACAGTGGGAGATGTATCATGGCGTGGTGGTGCATAAACGAGGATTATATGATACATGAACGTTTTATGGCCATGGGACGGTGTTCGGAGAGATGTATCACATCTGCACTTTCCCCAATCCAATCCAATCCAATGGCACACTACCCGTCTTCACGGCACAGATAACGAGCATTCAGCGAGCTGGTAGGTACAGACGCGCCGCCCGTAAATTGACAGCGATTCGAGGAAACTATGCAGTATTGTGTGCATACACACGCGAAGCACAAACCAATCCCAATCGTTCGACCTCGTCGACCTCGTTTTTGCGGTCCGTGCACGTATCCATCTGCCATCTACGTCGTCGCCTGCACATCGACTGGAGGCGCAGAGAGCGGAGAGCGGCGCACGACGTCGCGGCACGTCGGCTCACTCCCGCTCCCACTTTCACTTTGCGCACCCATTTGCCATTTGTTCCACCGCCCTATGGGCGGATGGGTAGGGACGCCGCCTACACATCGAGGACTGCAGGTGCAGAGAGAGCAGAGATGAGCGGCGCGTGGCGTCACGGCACGTGTCCGAGTCGGGTTCGCTCCCGCTTCCACTCCCACTTTGCGCGCCCATTTGTCATTTGCTCCTTCCCCTCGGAGCGGACGGGCAAGGACGCTGCCTGTGCGGGCGTGCGGGGGGCGGAGAGTGGCGCGTGGCGTCACGGCACGTGTCGACTCGCTCCCACTCCCACTCTTCCACTTGTGCGTCCATTTGCTCTTTACTCCACTCCCCATGCGTCCGATGGGCAAGGGAGCCGCCGCACTTCGTTGTGGGTAGGGACGCCACCGCACTGCGTCATGGGCAGGGACGCCACCGCACTGCGTCGTGGGTAGGGACGCCACCGCACTTCGTCCCTGCGCACCCCCTCCCCAGGCTCTTCGCGCGCACGCCCGCGTAGAGCCCGGAGTACGCTGCAGCCCTGTGGTGGTGTGGATGGTGCGGACGACGCCGCGCTGGTGGCGCAGTGAAGACAATGACCCGCTGCTGGGGCGGTGTGGACGACGACCAGCTACTGGTGCGGTGCCACCCACGCAGGATTGTCGCGCGCGCAGGGCACCCACGCTGCCCGCCACCCGCTTGCGCACGACCGTCATGCCACCCGCTTCACCGATTCGGGACGGCGGCAGTTCGATGCCACTCCCGCAGGGTGGCGGCGTGGCGGCGTGCCATTCCTTATTCTCGTGCTTGATGGCGTGCGGGTGCACTGGTGGGATATCCAAGCGATATCGCGGGACCGCACGAAGGGACGGGGCGCACAATACGCTGTCGCTGGGACTGGGACTGGGCGCGCACCGCCACTCGTGCTGGTGGATAGTGGTATTGGTCGGTGCATGGTTGGAATATGGGTACTGGGGTTGTGGCGCGAGCTGCTGGACCTGCGGCGCGGACAACCGACTGGGCGCGGACAAGGGACTGCGGTGCGGGTCGTTCTGGGGCGCTGTCTGTGGACTGCTCTGGGGGGACCTAATACGTGTGGACTCTGGAGTGGCGCCATCCTGCGATACGTCTGGGAGGCGGTGAACCGAGCATGCCGCTACACTGGGCGGTCTAGTGAGGCGTCTCGGGGGCGTGTGGCGGTATCACGGCTGAACGTGCGAATGCCAGGTCACCTCTGGACGCCAATACGGCGGCGCGTTTTTGGGTTTGAGCTCTGAGAGGCGTGGATACAGCTCTTTGTCCATCGCTTCCTAGCCTGGACCGATGCAAAGGGTCAATCACGATATCCTGGCTCGCGCGTTCATCATCTGGAGGGGCATCGCATTGCTATCGGGGATGCTTCCGAGTGCTCGTCGGACTTGTTGCGAGCGCTGGGAAATCTGGGTCCAGTAATAGCTCGCAGGGTGAGGCTCGACAACCTGGTTCCTTTGTTAGCCTTCGTTCCATCGGATTCCTGCCTGGGCAACAGTGCTAGAGCTCAGACGCCCGCTTTGGAACGACACGCGTATGCTTCTGATGGCGACACGCTGCGGTCCAAGCGCACGCCATGGCGCAGGTGGGGCATGGCCATATGGGGCTGGTGCAGGGCGGTCTCTGTGGGCGCAAGTGCGGCGGGATCAGAGTCATGTGACGCAATGTGAGTCGGTGCAGTACTGGCGCACAGCCGCACTGATGTGGTGCCATTCTGCTTGTCGACAAGCCGTCGACGAACAAAAGGCCAACACAGAGACACCAATCAGTTGGATGATCGCCGTTGCTGGCGATAAGTTCTGGAAGGTCATATGGCAGTGCGAATACAACAAGGTTCACTTGGAGAAGGGACTGATTAGTGGCTGATTCCCCTGGCGGCGTTGATAGAGCTGCCATAGGCTGGGAACAATGATACCGAAGCACGTCACGGGACCAGCTCCAGCTCCAGCGACATTCCCCGAAAAGCAGAACCAAACTCTGCCACAACAACTCTCCTCCTCGCCCCCACCTCGACCCGCCAGAGCCATGATGCTCGTACAGAAACAACCTCACTTCGCCATGTCCCTCACCCACTCCCCGTTCCCCCCCACACACCGTAGGCATCCGTCAGCGCCCCATCCTGCCGTCGTCGTCCAGCCCACCCGCACCCCGGGCCTGCTGTCGCTCTCCAAGCCACAAGTCCTCAAGCCACCCAGGGTCTCCCAGCCGAGGGAGAGGCACGACAAGCCAGAGAAGCATGACAAGCCGCCGAGGCAAGACAAGGGCTCGCCCCGCCCACGCCCCGCTCAGCCTGCTCCAAGCGCCGACGCCCCACTCCAGCCTGCTGCCGAGATACGGGGCCGCCAACAGGGCCCCAAGAAGCACCAGCAACCCCAGTCCCGCAGCTCCTCACATGCCGCCCCGTCACGGCGCCGCCAGCCGTCGCCCGACCCGTTCCGTGCAACCCCCGCTCCGCCGCCGGCCAAACGCAGACAGATGCCCATCCCTGTGCCCCCACGCCCCTCGTCCACCCAGCAACTCGCCCGCTCAGACCCCGTGCTCCCCCACATGCCCCGCCGCAAACCCGTCCGCGCCGCAACCCTCGCATCATCCCCAACGCTCACCACCCCCTGGGACGCCTTCCCCATCTGCGACGACACCACCGACGCCGGCTCGCGCCCCGCCAGCCCTGTCCCGGCCGAGGAGTCCCCGCGCACCCCCACCCGCGTGCGCCCCGTCCTCCACCTCCCCGCGACTCCCACACCCGCTCCTCGCCGCTCGCGCCTCCCCGAGCCGCCGCGCACCGCCCCGCTCACAAGCGGCACCGGCTCGTCCTTCCCGTTCCCGACGACCCAAACGCCCGGCGGCGGCAGTCCCAAGCGCCGCCCCGCCGCCGCCGCGCGCCGCGCAAAACACCTGAGCGAAGGCGTCGTCCTCCCGCCGGGCTTCCCTGCCGCCGCGGTGGACGCCCCCGCCCCGCGCCGTTCACGCAGCTCCGACCGCACCATGAGCGACGAGGACAAGGCTGCCATGCCCGAGGGCTACTTTGCGAGCTCCATGTTCCAGAACTCGCCCAGCCCCGAGGAGCTCCCCCCGCCGCTCTTTGCTTGAGTGCGTCTCTGCCTTTCCCATTACTTTATTTATTATTTATTCGTTCGGGAACCCCCAGGGCCCCTATTATTTTATCAGCTATCGCTATCTTCAGGTCTATTCGGTTGGACACCCTCGTTCCGGACGCCCGCGCACTCGTTTACATGCCTCAAATTCTGTTTCACCCTCCCATCTCATTATTTCCTCCCTCCGCCATTTATCAATCATCCGCCCCCAACTTCCTTGCCCTCCTCTGGTCGGTCCCAGCATATGCATATGCACTTGATTACATAATGCATTCCCAAGCCTTCCTTCGTGCTGTAACTGTTTTTTTGGCCCCGCGTCTCTTCTCCTGTTTGTGTATCGGTTCAGTCAGTGTACCCGTAGAGGTGTGTGTCGTTTCTCCTTCTCGATCCTGGTTCCACGCGAATATTGCTGCCGCTATCTCACAAACCTCCCTCTTTTCATTTGTACCAAGACCCACGCTGACCGATCCTCACACAGAGATCATCTCAAAAACCAGCAGGCCCAACGGCAACGCACTGCGTAATTTATTCTACATTCCCTATTACACCCCACCCCTCCTCGCCCTCGACTCTCAACTCCTCCCTCAATTCCGTCTCCCTCAACTTCTCAAGTCCCACCACGCCGTCGCTGATCGCCCACCCTTTCTTGGTTCATCCGCGTCCACTCCGATCGGCCGTCAGATCGATCGACCACCAGCCACACGACACGAGGCACCACCAGCCACGCGACGCGCCCCCTTTCTTGCCCGCCCGCCCTCTCCTCCATCCTACGATTCAACATCTCGTGTACTTGTATGGTGTGGTGAGCAACGGGGAGGGGATGTTTGAATCTTTATCTTATTTATTCGCGGGTGTCGCGGACGCGGACGGACGCAGAATGCTCGATTCACGTTGCGGAGGCAGGCCACGTTCCTCTGCACCACCACCGCGTCCACCCATTCCGCCTCCCACCTCCGCCCGCTTCACCCTCAACCCCACGACGACGACGACGACGACGAACGAACACATGTGTATCATATCATATCATCCCCCGTATCGTATCATCCACTGCATCGGCATCCATCGTCTTTTCTTCTGTTGTTCATATACACTTTTTCTTCTTCTTCTCCCTTCCATCTTGATTGCGTATTATGATATATAAGCCCGTGTTTCTTTTTTCTACGTTTTTCTTCTTCCCTGCCGTTCCATTCCCCTACCCTTTCCGCCTTCCTAAAATTCCTACATATCCTGTTGCTTCCTACCTACGCGCCGATCGATCGATCACTACCCTGGTGCGTCTCTGCATTCCATTCCCTCGCTCTCGGAAGGTGTGCTGACGGTGCCTTTTCTTTTGGTGGCGTGTAGCTCCGTCCGCACCGTGTACCACATATCTGCATATACAACACCCACCTCCGCATACCCACCACCACCCCCCACCCCACTTGATATAGACTCGCGCACCGCGCACCAGCACATTCCTTCAGAATTCAAGAACCCAATTATTGAAGTGTGCCGCCGCCCCCGCGAAGCGAGGAGGGGGGGCGGTACACACGGCTGTATTTGTATCACCAGACTCAGACTATCGTATCGTATCGTAAAGTATCGTTGCAATGCGCAATGCTCGTTAGTGTAGGTTGGTAGTAAGTAGCGCGCGGTGGTGGTGGTTGGGAATGATAGATTTTTTGACATGTTTTCGGTTTGGTGCGAGTCGATTCGACGAGAAGAGAAGGGTGTGTGGCTGTGTTCCGTTGATGTGCCTGCTAAATGGCCAACTTGAAAGAACTTTTTCAACCGTCGATGTATCCCGAACATGAACGCGGAAACGATGGACTCTGTAGTATGCTGGCCAGGACGGCCGAGTCTGCGCGCGCGCCTCGACTACAGGAATAATTGCATTACGCGCACGGCGCGTGGCCCATTTGCCCGCTGCACAAATTGACGACCGGCGGGCACTAGGGTGCTTGCCGTTTACCGACGCGCCTCCGAGTCCGCGTCGGGACGCGCGCGCGCTTGTATCAAAGCTACTGCTGGAGACAGACCGCGACTCGGATTTGCATTTGGACTTGAGTGCTGGCTTGAGTCTTTGATGCGGACTTGGACTTGGCATCTACGGGCTACGGACACGGGTCTGCGGGGGACGCGACTGACTTCCGGACTGTTTTACCTGTGGTGTGAGGCCCCGGCCCTCCCGCATCGCGATTTGGACGCCCGCAATGACGCCGGGACATCCGTCTGTGCTGGCCCCGATCTCTCGAGTGCGAGTGCTCTCTCAATTGACGACCAACTCTACATTGCACTCATATGTGGATGCGGGAGAGGGTCCCGGATCCACGGCAGTCGCGTTGCGATACAGAAATTGATGTGGGCCGCACTCGTCGGACAGCGCGTGGCGAGAAAATGTCTCCTCTCATCTTACACACCACTGTGGCGCTCGCTCCGTCGTACTGCGGTGTCGACGTCCCCAGGAATACGGCAACGACCACGCTGAGACCTGTGTCGACGATGGCAAGAACGACGACAACGGCGGCGGGGCGGGGCGGCGTGTTTGTTCTTCATCACACTCCTCGTCGTGTCTTCGCTCCAGGCGAGAAGCTTGGCAGATTGCGATCTGTCTCCCTTTTTATAATCTCGAGTCCTGAAGAGAGATCTCCGAATCCTCTTATACATGAAAACCTGCTCATTTTACCCGCCGGACGCGGTGCCGTTGGCCTTACCTTGCTTCTGCGCTGAACATCGTTCGATGCTCCTTATTGTGCGGTGAACGACCTAATCGCCCTCCGGTCTCCCCTCATCCGCCCTTCGTGTGCGCGCTGCTCGCGGCTGTCAAGTGCCTCGCGGTGTGCGCTTTGTCCGCTGCGCTGATGCCCGATGATGCATGATGGCGGCGTCGCGCTCTCGCGGAGGAGCGGGAAGCCGGAGTGCCCAACTTGATGACCCATTCCGCTGACACCTACACCGTCCTACGGGTGTGGTGCAACGGTGACTCGTGCTTTTCCGTGACGAATCACACTGTATCTTGTGAAAGCAAACTTTAGAAATAAGTTAAACAACTGTATTGTACATCAATCTGTTTCGTCATGGACTGTCCCCCAGAGTCCCTCCCAAAGCTGTGAAGCACCAAGGAGCTGCACGCATGGTCCAACGTCTTCTAGGCTAGTACCATTCTCGGCAACGCCATGGCATCCAGCCCAATGAACAAAAGCGGGCTTCATAGCATCTTCTTCCA
Organism: Mycena sp. CBHHK59/15; assembly: GCA_029204085.1. Taxonomy (NCBI): domain Eukaryota; kingdom Fungi; phylum Basidiomycota; class Agaricomycetes; order Agaricales; family Mycenaceae; genus Mycena; species Mycena sp. CBHHK59/15. The sequence continues at coordinate 60,237 of JARGXW010000763.1, forward strand.
TGTCATGGACTGTTCCCCAGAGTCCTTCCCAAAGCTGTGAAGCACCAAGAAGGGGCTGCACGCACGGTCCAACGTCTTCTAGGCTAGTGCCATTCTCGGCAACGCAATGGCATCCAGCCCAATGAACAAAAGCGGGCTCCATGACATCTTCTTCCACGTCGTCCTCACTGTCCTCACCATCATTGTGGTCGGCTGCTTCCACCGGTAGGATGACTTTTGACGTGGTGGATGACTTGGAGTCAGCAGAGATATCGGTCGGAGCAGTTGATGCGGAGGATGACTCACCCGAGGAATTGGACGAGTTGGAATTGAAGGGGGATATGCTGTAAGGAAGTCGTTGGATGTTCACTGACATTGTCCCTTTGCTGATTTTGACTCACAATGTAGTGGATTCCATGCATATGGCACTTTTGTGTATTCCGCTGCCACTGGACACGAGATTGTCAGTCTGATTCGCCGTGTCATCGATGTCCATCGGTTTGTCACTGGTGTGACCAGGACGAGTGCGAGTATCTTCGGCGCCTGTGGCCGGGTCCGTCGTTGACGTTACGAGGGCTGGATCCTTTGTGGCGGCGAGGAGACTGAGAAGATACTGGGCTTGCGGTGCGATGAACCACTCTATCATTGTCAAGGTGAAACGTAATTTCTAGAAAGTGCGTGTCTCATCAAGTCTTGCGTTGATAATGTCGGGGGCAATGCTCGTGTACTGGAGATGGACTATGGGTGATTTGGCGTAGCTGAGAATCAGTGACTAGGAAGAGTTGACCACATAAGCAATTGAGGTATGACAATATAAAGCACGTTACACACCGAGCCCTCTTCATTTACTGTTACTGCAGCTTTATGCAGGTCCCACAACCTATGTATGGCAGCCCAGAACAGGACACCATTCAATGGGTCATCCACGCTACTGATCCTGGTGTGCGGACAATATTTTCGTACCAAAGTCTGAAAACTTTCGATGCTGCTCTATTTTGCACCGCGTGAGTCAACTTCTTTGTACAACGAGATTGAAAACACACCGGGGAAGGATATGTGCTGCTTCAGCATCTCCTTCCTTCCCCCTCTGTCGATCACCGGTCAGTGCACATACAGCATGGCATCGTTTCTTGACGCTCGTTTCAAAGGATGATGGGCGCTGGGAAGTGGTTGATCAAATACCACGACCTTGTAGTAAATTGCACACTCACGGCTCCTGCCCCCGCTCCGGATTGTATTGTTACCCAGTGGTGTAGGTCATGGCCTGAAAAGACGTGTCAGTGCCAACGGCAATAAGCAATCAACTGCAAAATTCACAAGGGAGAATGAGATAGAATTTCCCATCAAGTCTGTCATGGTCTGCAACTTCGTTTCTGCATTCGGGATCTCGGTAGAGGCAGGGCGGTGGGGATGATGGAGCCAAGTGCCTCCCTAAGAGGGCGTCAAGCACTTCACGGAAGGCTCCAACTGTGCGCCAATGTTCTCCAACAAAGGCAAAACCCACGGCAATTGTCGGCTTCAGCCACAGAAAAAAAGAGAAGAATTCTGTAAATGCAGGGTTTATCGTGCGTCCAGATATACTTTCAAGTTTGAGGTAGATCTCAAACTCCGGTGGCATTAGAGAAAGCTGGGTTGCGAGCGAGAGGGTCTCGGGCGTGATTAGTCCTGTGCGAATATATAATTATGTGGCAATTCCTACTTGCATATAACTGGAATCCGACGCACCAGCCATCAAGAACTCGTATTTCAAAACTCGATGTATCGTCATTATGGCCAGCTCACTGCGCGGGATCGGGTTGTCACCGAACAGAGATTTCTGGACCTAACAAAAGATTAACGGCATGGAGTGAGCGAAGATTGAAACATACATACCTTTTGGTACAGGGCCGAGGTGTCCTCACTCGCCGTAGCTCCGACTGACGCAGTCACAAGCTCCTCCGCGTCGCTGGGAGACCAGGGGAGTTTCCTCCATAGCACCGTAAGTACGGCGACGCTTGTCGGGGACAGCATCGCTTCGCGATTTAAGAATCCTAGCCTGTCGTATTTTGTACATTCATCCGGGTCACCGTGCTTGAACAGCGGTGTGTTGCGGAGCTATTAAACGTCGCGGCAATGCTTGTACGTCAAAACCTCACGGACCACTCAATGTTCACACCTTAAAAGTTCCGTGGAAGAAAGGACCCAATGTCGGATTCGCCATACGACGCCCGAATAAAAGAGGCCAAGAGAGGGAGAGGAGAAGAAGCGCTCGGCACAGGGGCGATCACCGGCGTTCACCAGCAGACGGACAAATCGATTATTCAACACATGTACAAATGAAGTTTTCGATGGATTTGTTCCGGGTATCGAATGTATGCTATAAGACAACAGAGCAAATGACAGAGCGACGACGGACAAACAGAATAGATAGATTTACAGATGTTATTGCACCTTCTGGGATGGGAACAGCGGCGCGGGGCGGGCAACCAGGACGGCGGGCGACGGGAGGCGGACACTGGGCAAGGGGAGCGTCCCCGGGAGGTGCTCTGCCAGCGGCTTGATCTCCTTGTCCTGCAGAAACAGCTTCCCGTCGTAGCCGACGACGTTCTGGCCCTGCCGGCGGCACGCTACGGCCGCTTCGAGGGTGTAAGGGAGCGCGTCTTGCACGAGGAACTTCAGGCCCGCCGTGGGGCCAGCGAGCGAGCGGACCAAGATGTCCTGGCCATCCTCCCATGTCTGGATTTAAAATCAGCAACAGGCGGACGCTGCGACACAAAGAAACAGCACGTGCCAGCACTTGCGCCGGTGTCCAGACCTCCTTGTGCGGGATGCCAGAGATCTTGCGCGCCGACGGGATGCGGGTGTAGATGTAGTTCTGCCAAACGAAAGAATTTCTCTCAGTTGACGTCTTGGTAGCCTGACGAGCCGCAACCTACCGCTTTTATCCGCCGCTTTGCGCACTCCTCCGCAGTGAAAGCGCCCGCATCGTCATCGGGCCCCTCCGCGGAACGGATCTCC
>JARGXW010000764.1:0-63047 GCA_029204085.1 Mycena sp. CBHHK59/15
AGTTCAGAGGTAGATAGTGAATTTGTGCAATTGGGATTGGTCTGGCCCTCAAAATTCAGGACAGGTGGGAAGCCTTATAGCAAACATGCAGAACTGGTTGGAGGGCATCCAGATGCATGCTGCCACTGATTTCAACACCATAGACCAGCTATTCTCACTCAGACTGCCCATTGGCGAATTTGGGAGGGAGACTGTGAATTTGTGCAATTGGAATTGTCATGGCACTCAAAATTCAACAAAGGTGAGAAGGCTTCCAGCAAACATGCAGCACTAGTCAGAAGGTGTCCAGATGCATGTGACCTCTGATTTCGATACCATAGGCCAGCCATTCTCGCTCAGACTGCCCATCAGCAAATTTGGGAGGGAGATTGTGAATTTGTGCAATTGGAATTGGCATGGCCCTCACAATTCAGGATGGCTGGGAAGACTTCCGGCAATGATGCAGCACTTATTGGAGGGTATCCAGATGCATGCTGCCAATGATTTCAACACTGCAGACTATCCATTCCCACTCAGAACACTGATTGGTGCATTTTACAGGGAGATTGTAACTTTGTGCAATTGTAATTGGCATGGCCCCCTAAAATTCAGCATGGGTGGGAAGGCTTCCAGAAAACATACAGCACTGGTCAGAGGGTATCCAGATGCATGCTGCCAATTATGTGGACACTGCAAACTATCCATTCCCACTCAGAACACTGATCAGTGAATCTTGCAGGGAGATCGAAAATTTGTGCAATTGGGATTTGTATGGCTGCCAAAATTTGGCACAGGTTGTGAAGGCTTCCAGCAAGCATGCAGCACTGTTCAGAGGCCCTCCAGGTCATGCTGCCACCGATTTCAACACTTTAGACCATTCATTCTTGCTCAAATCATCCATGAGTGATTTTTTCAGGGAGATTATGAATTTGTATAGTCAGGATTGGCATGGCCCCCAAAATTCAGCACAGTTGGGAGGGTTTCCAGAAAACATGCAGCATTGATCGGAGGGCCTCCAGATGTTTTGATGCTGCAGACCATTCATTCCTGCTCAGTTCACTCATTGGCAAATTTTGCACGGAGATTGCGACTAATATGTGCTATTGCAGTTCAGAGTATCAGCCAAGTTCAGGATTCTGCACCGGTTGTCAACAGGCTCTCTGATACATTCCTCCACCAAATTCACCACTGCAGACCAGCCATTCTCACTCAGATCACCCACTGGTGAACTTGGCAGAGAGATTGCAGATCTGTGCAGTTGGGATTGGAATGGCCCCCAAGATTCAGCATGAGGGGAACGGCTTCCAGCCATCATGCAGCACTGGTCGGAGGGAATTAAGATGGATGCTGCCACTGGTTTCAACCCCACAGGCCATCCATTCTCACTCAGATCACCCATCTGCAAGTTTTGCAGGGAGCTTGCAACCAATTTGTGTTATTTCAGTTGAGAGCATCACCCAAGATCAGGACTGTGTGACTGTGGGAAGAGAGCTCTGTGATATGTGCTTCCACCAATTTCAACACTGCAGCCTTGCCATTTTCGCTCAGATCACCCATTGGTAAATTTGGCAGAGATTGCAAATTTGTGCAATTGGAATTGGCATGGCCCTCAAAATTCAGCACGGGGGGAATGGCTTCCAGCAAACATACAGCACTGGTTGGAGGCCATCCACATGCATGCTGCCACCGATTTCAATGCTACAGGCCATTCGTTCTCACTGACAGATCTTGACTTTTGCCCTCGATTCCTGTGATTCAGGACCTGCAACACAACTCCCCCAACGGACTGACAGGTACATCACTGGTCATTTTTTTCACACTCTTTGTGCCCACGAGTCCACGAGAGGTATGGGAACTCCATGGCCCTCTGCAAGCAGCGTTAGATTAGTGAATTTCCAATGGACATTGCAAATTTGTGCAATTGGAACTGACATTGCCCTCAATGTTCAGCACAGGTGTGAAGGCCTTCAGCAAGCATGCAGCACTGGTCAGAGGGCATCCAGATACATGCTGCCACCGAGTTCAGTGCCACAGAGGATCCATTCTCACTCACAGATCACCCATCAACGAATTGCATAGGCAGATTGTGAATTTGTCGGTACTAACAAGAATTGAAAATAACGGTGGCCCATCAAACGGCTTCTCGGACATCGCGCAAGACTCTGCTTATCAATGGGGCAGTGTTTGATGCGTGTCCTGCTCTCTGCTTACAGTATTTCCACTGACTGTACCTACTTCTGCTCAAGTCCTCTCGCTAGTCCTCCACTTCTTGGCTTCGGAATAAATTACTTTTTCCTTCAAAATTGAAGTGCTTACCAATGCTCTGTGGAACATCCCGCAACATTATTTGAGCTCAACTTGATCGGTTTCCATTTCTGAGCTCGGCAAACTGGCCCTGAGACGGATTTTGGTATATAATGGGCCCATTCTCTAAGGCTGGCTACGCCCCCGCTTTCACCCTTGTTTACTCTCCTCAGCATTCAACTAAAATTGTGTCACTCATGGCGGGTGAGTTGACTGCCTGGTATTTTGGCACGACCTAATTATGCGATAACAGACTACGAGAAGCCTCGGCTTTGCCTGTCCTCCAAATCAAGGCCCTCAGCCATAGCTCATTCTCTTCTGCAGCTGCTTTCACGCTCATTCTCGGCACTTTCCTTGGTTTCTCGCTCCCTTACTTACCTGAGCCGAATTACTCCGATTTGTTCCCCTCCGTCGCATATCTCTCTGGTTTTTCCAGCATCTGGCTGGTGGTTCTTGGTATGTCCATTCATACTCTCCAATGTCTATTGATGTCGGCCCAGGTCATTTTCTAATCCCACCACCCATCAAAATTCCAACGTGCTGAATTTTGCGTGTGTACGCTTCAAGCGATCGCACATTTCACACATGCAGATGGATCGCACGCGTCGACTCTCCGGATTCATTAATCCATGCTTGCAATCCTGGGTCTCAGCTTGGCTTTTCTTCGGGTGGCTCCTTTTGTTCTTTGTGCAGCCTCATCAAACTTTGCCTACAACAGCTATGACTGAGAGTTCTCATCAGTTTTCTCCGGTGCTCTTGATCCATGACATCTATCGTACACGATCTTGCTTTTCTTTGGGTGGCAAACTGTTTTCTAATACGAATTTTCTCAGCAATCTTCTCAGATTTTGAGCGTCATAGTTGCAGTTATGGCCTCGCCATGCGAATTCGTGGAGGAGGTAGCCCAGACCCTGATACTAAGTGCTGTCTTCGATTGAGCTTGATATGGACACATTGACTCGCTTTAATCCAGTCTCCTCGTCTCATTCTGACTCAGAGCTCAATGAGCTTGAATCTGATGCCCCGAACCTTCGACTAAGTGAAAGCACAAGGAAAGTGCAGCAGCAAAGGCAAGGGAAAGGCACGTGTGGATCCCAGTGATTCCTCTGCTGAGACCAGCCTTCGGGTGACACTTGGGGGAAAGAAAGGAGGTAAAGGAATGTTTGTGGACGAGGAGATTTCCGACGCTCCCGAGTGCTGGGATATCCCCTCATCTCACTGAGTTGAGTATATTCTTGATCTCAGCGACAAGCCGCATTGTCTTCGCTGCAAAACCTTGTCTGTGGACACATTTTGAGAAACAGGTACGTTTTAGTGTTTAGAACGAGGTCCGGCCCTGACGATTTTGATTCACAGTGTCAAGACGCATGGACCGGCCCCACATGGAGCAGGAAGACCGGTCTTGCAACTGTGACCATCTTGGACAAAGGCACTGTGATAAAGTGCTGCCGGTCAAATCTCACCTGCAACAGAGTCTTCCCCTGCTCTTTCGCATCTCCCAACTTTCTTTCCAACTTTGAGCACTGGAATAACGACTCGGAACTCGAAACTCAAGAGCTGATTTCGGGCCCCAATCGGGCCGAGGATAGACAAAACAGAGTGCGCATAGAAATGATGCGCGGCACATAGATTTAATGTGCGGCACATCTATCCGAAGTGTCGAACATAGCTTCTCCGAAGGCAACAAGGGTATGTGCCGCACATGCTGCCATGTGTGCCGTACATCCCCGGCTCAGTGCAGCCAATGTCAGTCGAATATAACAAGTCAATCAATTTATTAGCTAACTAAAAGTAAAGATAAGTATGTCGTAAGGAGCTCTGCTTGAATACATTGAATGTGAATGACTTAAAAAAATGAATACCTTGGTCGTCTTGGGCCGCTTCGACCGCAGCCCGGGGGCAGCGCTGGATTCTGTTGACTTCTGCTTCGCTGACTTCGTTCGCACGCGAGAGGTGCAAATGATGTTGGCTTCGTCAACCTCCCTGCGGGGCCGCTTCTGACCAGTATTGGAGCTTGCTATCGGAGGCGGCGACTGGGACGAGAGCTCGGATGGCGATATGGGGGCGGGAAGAGTGGGGAGCTGATTATAGCTCATATCTTGTCCGTACGGAAACCCTGCGCCACCCGAACCCGAACTCGGAGTTCAATAACTCCCCCATCGTTCCCGGGCCCCAGCCATTGTAGAGGGTGTTGTAGTCCAGATGGAACGGTAGGTCGGAGGTTGAGTCGACAGGACCATAGTTGAAGTTCTCGTAGTTGGAGAAGTCTGGTGCAGCAGTATACAGCGTTTCAATTGAAGGCATCGGAATGTCGAGGATTGTACCCGCGGCGGCCGAAGAAGCTAACCACGCGTCGAAATCCATTGCACTGTACTCACCGGCCGAAAACTCGAGAGGTGCGAATGAGGTGCGTGCGGGGAAATCGGGGGCTGAGAACGCCGGCAACGGGAATGCTGACGATGGCAAAGCAGGCGATGTGATGGGGGAATCAGGCACTGAGATATATATTGTGAATTACTCGGCGCAATGAAACGCTGGGAGAGCTTACCGAAGATCGGCGTCGCAGTTTTGACGCGGCCGGTTGAACTAGTGGAGACGATCACGGAGCGGTTGCCCCTGGTGGCGGTCGCAATTGAACCGCGTTTTTCAGGCTTGGCCGCCTTGAGCTGCTCGCGCAGGGCCTTCTCCTTGGCCGATGACTGGCGGCGGATCTCCTTCAAATCGGCGATCTCGGCGGCGATGCCCTTCGAAAGGTCGGTCAGCTCGTGGGAGTCACGAACCTTCTGCACTGCCTTCGATGAGCGCTGTAAGTTGCGCCCCGTCCGATGGTAGGTGTTGTTCTGATTGTTCGCAATGATCCCGGTGTTCATGTAGGCCTGGATCTCGCGGGCCACGGTTTCATCGAGCTTTTGCGCGCTGATTCAATGAGTTACGCCGTCGAAAACCTTTAAAAGACAGATTGAGACATACCTTTCAATGGCCTCGACCGGAGTTAGTTTGATTCCGGTGAGCGAATTCGTCCAGGCGTGCTGCGATTCGCCGGTGTTCGTTGTGGCGGGTGTAGCTTCCCAGTCCTCGGCGGGGATGAGGGACTGTGATTTTACGAGACAGGGGATTATCCAGTCGCTCATCTCCTTGTGATCCCACCAATCTGCAAAGTCTCGATGTCAGCTAGATGCATCACCCTGCAACGAGTGCAAACCTTGGATTTTTTTGATGCCAAGACCACGTACAAATTCGTCGAACTCGGCGAGCTTCTCTTGGGAGGTAATATACAGGAAATCCTTGAGCCGGGCATACTGGTCCGGCGTCACCAGCGATTCAAAGTCGTGAATAGCCCTCGAAATTATATTGGGATCGTATAAATGTCGTGACTGAACGAATACTCACTCTAGGGTGTGCCGGAAGCAGATTTTGACAAAGGATGTAGCAGCCACAGACGCGGGCATATCATGTGAGATGCCCGAGTACTCGGGGTCGTTGTGCTTCATGGCGGAACGCGCGGCACCGAGAACTTGGGCCGCTTCCATATCCGCGATCATCGCGAGTAAATTATCATCCCGCACGAACACTTTCAAATGCAAAAACGAGCCGGTGATATCGAACTTGATGCATTGCACCTCGTCGAACAGAATCTCGAAATAATTGGTGGTACTCCGGGTTATGTACGCTCGAACAACGGTGGCAGCTGTTGGAATATTGTGAGGCCCAGACCGGTTGGAAGACGGATGGCGTACCGCGTTGTACAGCCTTCAAGTATATAGCAACCTCCCACTCGTTCAGATTGCCCTCGACGGGTTTGAATGTGGTGTCATCCTCGAACGAGTTAACACCCGGATCATCGAGTAGGCCGATCAGAAAGGGCACGCCCGTGACAATTAAAAGATCGCCATCAGGGGTCGTCTTACAGCAATGGATATACCGGTCAGCGAGGGGTTTCTTGCAGTCATCCATATACAGCTGGAATACCCCTGCATACGGTCGCAAAGCATTAGTTCGCTTCGTGATTCGTGAAGAAAACAGTGGACCGTACCGGCGATCCCAAGCCCCGCGGGATATTTTTTGACTTTGGTTTTATGAATGAGCTCACGCTTGACGCGTTTATTTTGGAGTGATGGCGCGAAGAGGGCAGGGGTTTGGCCGTTCAACAGCAACGTGGTTGAAGCGGCTACGGAACACGAGATTTAATCATAGCGGGACTGGGCGCGAGCAAAAAGAAACATACCGTGCTCGATTTTGTTAACCGTCGCACCGACAATGCCGCCGCTTTCGATGCAGGTTGTGTACACTTTGGCGATGTCCAACGACACCTTCGTCAGCGCCGGCATGGGAAGGCTGTGCGGCGTGTCGTTTTTGTGTACCACGAGGGCCTTGCGGATTGACGGGTCGAGCGGGACATAAATTGAGTGCACTGCAAAGCAGGGGAAAAGCTTGATGGCACTGCGAGTGACCGCATGGCCGTCTACGATATGTCGGTGCGCTACAACGCTGAATCAGTGTTGGAATCTTTGAGGGAGAACAACGTACGGCAAAACTTCAGTTTTAGCCCCGTCCGTGGTGGAACGATGCGACTACACGGAGGGGTGTCTTTCGAGTTGTCATCCACCATCGGTTCCTTTGCAAATAGTTTAATTAGCTTGGCTTCATTTACATAGTCGGGGATCAAGTAGGTGCGGTGATTCTCCTTGAAATCTTTCCTCCATCTGGTGCACGCGATCCAGTGCAAGTGTCCGCGAGAGCTACCCTGGATTAGATTCAGCGTCTGCATGTAGAGAATGGTAAGAGACGCACGTGAACTTTAAGCATCATCTTCGGCTTCCCTTGACATTTTCCTCCCACGGCGTCGATAGCACTGCACATCTTCTTGTCAATGATGTCGAAAAACCTCGCGGAAAACAAGGATATTAGCACTCAACCGAGCACGTGTAAAGGAGTCGCTTACCCAGCGGTCCTATCTTCGGCAGTTGTTCCCTCCCGCCGCCGGGTGTCTTGCTGCGCAGCAAAGACGGCATCACGGGAGGCCAGATCGAGGTCATACCGCTCGACGTGCATGAGCTTGGGATCTACTCGCTCGCACGCGTGGCCCCCGACGACATTTGATCGCGGGCATGCCGGGTTCGAAAACGACCATGGGGAATGAGTTAGATTTCCCGCTGCTGCTCTGCCACGAGTCATTGTCCTGGATGTGTTCAATAGAGATAATTGATGTTAGAGTAAAGGGAACAAACGTGATTCTTGATGAGATGATCCATCGTATACAGCAATCCCATGTCGGGGTCGATGGCGGTGGAGTTTGAACTGAGCACGAACGCTGTTGGGACCCGAGGAATGGGCCAGATTGACCTAAAGCCTCCAGATACGTATTCTATCTGCTTGACGGTGAGTTTCTTGGTCAGACGAAACTCGCCCACAAGAAGTTCGGAGCTGAGGCCTGAATCTTGCCAAATCGTATTGGACTCCTGCCTGCGCAGCTCGTCGTCCGGTTCTACACCGATTGCGATCAGCACTTTGCGCAGAATGATACGCGGATCAGGACTCACCGCTGTCGGACGCGACGCAGGGACACTGGAGGAGCGGGACAAGCGCAGCAGGGCATCAGCAACCTCGAAATCCGAATCGAAATCTATGCCAGCGCCGTTGTTGGCAGATCCCAGGTCGGAGTCGGAGTCGGAGAGGATTTCGAAAATCTCACGGCCACCTTCTGTTCGCATTCGGAAAACTGGTTTGCTCGTGAAAGCTGGCTTGCTTCCAGGTTCCACCTTGACACCGATAGCCAGCGCCAGATCCGGATTTTCGAGTTTGACACGTGGAGGAGGGAGGCGCGTAAGGGATGACGGGCCGGAGTCTCTTTCGCGAAGGAATTTCCTCAACTCGGACAGGTCAATCCACGCGTTGTCGAGGAAGACCGCCGCGTTACTACGGATGTGGGCGGGGGAGTGGATCTGCGGTCACGGCATTGTTAAAAATACGCCATACAAAGGTACGCGATGTACATAATCCCGGAACGCGATCAGATCGCGGCCCGACAGACTGTCGATGAGGTCGTCGGCGGCGGCGGTGTGCGGCGGGCGCGAAGAGGGGTCCATAAGCGTGTTCAGGCGCGTCGCGGAATGGCAGGGGTCGTGGTGGTAAGAGGGAAAGAGGGACGAGGAAAAAAAACAGTTGACACGCGGTTACGCATCACTCACAAGTACGGCACATGAGGCTGAAGCAGGAAATTGGCTGATGTGCCGCACATCGCAGCATGTGCGGCACTTCAGATCTATGTGCCGCACATTAAATCTATGTGCTGTACATCATTTCTATGTGCGCACTGTGCTTTGTATATCCTCCAGTTTGACGAGTTTTTGGGCTATTTTCGATTTCCCAGTGCAGGTGGAGCACAAACTGGAGCACAAACGCAAGCATGCCAAGTCATTGGTAATTGCATGTCATTCGGGCCCTCTCAGCGCTGCACAGCGGTGCCCTCAAGATTTATGGTGTCCATTGACACATCTGTTCGATTCCTACCCTCTTTTATCTTTATCTTTGCTCACATCTTGCTCTCTATAGTTGTCCAAACTTTTATTCGATTTTTGGGCTCCCTGGGAACCACTGTGTGCACACTGCCGCCAATTCGACTGGATCTCTGTACCTGACCAGCTGCGCCATCAAAGAGCCTCTCGAACTGGGCTTTCTGGCACACGTAAGTTCTATTCATATCCCTCCATCCGTTGGCTCAAATTCTTGTCTTAGCGTGTTTCACTAGCATATCACCACGTCAATTGCGGTCTGAAAGGCCGTGTTGTGCTCACACACCACCAAGTCCCATGCTGTTTGACTGCCTGCGAACGAATGTGTTTGCTGTGCAGCGCGGTGGCGCCTGCCCCTTTTTTCAATATTTCTGCCAGAACTTCTGTGATGTATGTTCATTTCTTGTTGCTACTTCATCACATTTATAGAGCTCAAATCATTGTGCATAGCTCATCCACACGCAAGTCCCCATCTGCAGTTCAGGTTGCAGATACGCCACACATCACACGCTTTCGGTCATTGCTTCCCACGCCTGACCCGCAGTGCCACCCCAGCGAGTTCCTGTTCGATACGATGGGTTCCCGTGAGCCCCGCGATCCACGGCGCACCCTCGACCTTCTGAGTCGATTTTTCGCGTTCCCGTGAGCAAACTCGCGGCATCTTCCTGTGCAGAGGGCTCACTACGCGGCAATCCACTACGGCCCAGTGCCGCCCCTTGAATTTTGATCCGACTTTTCGCTGCCCCGTGGGTGAGCTTGCAAGCCTCTTTCCCTGAGGATGGGCCCAAAATCTCGGTGATGCCGTGCCGACCATGTCGGCAGCGTCGCACGCCGCCCCCAAACTGTTTTATCCGATTTTTTCCGGCCCCGTGAGCCAGATCGTCAGTCCATCTCCGCTTATTTTTTGAATTAGTGTTTGCTCATGTCTCTCTCTCAGATACTATTATTGTTCTTGGGAATGGTGCCCTCGATGTATTTTGTATTTGTCCGTCGCGCTTCCCTCCGGCCGCTGGTGTCAACATCGACAAACCCGGCTCCAATTAGGCGGCCCTATGCGCGGCCCAACTTTGATTTGATTTTTGGTGTTCCCACGAGCGACCTCGTAAGCATGATCTCTCTGTGGGTGGGCTGTGCGCCCGATGTCTGCCTGTCAGTGACGCGCACTCCAGCCTCAAAACTTCCAACTTGATTTTTTGTGATCCCGCGAGCAAAGCTGTAAGTCTATTCTATCTTCTGTTGCTTTAATTATTCCTTTGCTTACTTGCTCATCGGCGGCGCCATGCGCTGCCCCAGAAGTTTTGATTTGATTTTCTGCTGTCCCGTGAGCGACATGGTGAGTCCTCCTTTCTTTGTGCTTCATTTTTCTGATATGTTAATCTCAGATGTGTACACTGCGACTCTTCGGGCCACCCCTGATTTTTTAAATTTCGATTTTTGGAAGTCCCGCGAGCAACCTCGTGCCTCCGTTGCTTGTGGGGGAGGGCTATGCATGCTGTCCTCACTGGTGGTGCACAGCGTTGACCCCGATTTTTTAAATTCGATTTTCCGTGCTCCCGCGAGCGACGTGGTGTGTCCTTCGGTAGTTGTGCTTGATTTTGCTGATACGTTAATCTCAGATGTGTACACCGCAGCCCTTTGGGCCGCACCTGATTTTCCAAAATTCGCATTTTGGCGGTCCCGCGAGCAATCTCGTGCTTTCGTTGCCTGTAAGGGAGGGCTATGCATGTGCTGTTGTGCCGTCCTCACTGGTGGCATGCAGTGTCGCCCCCGATTTTTTTATTTGATTTTTCGTGCTCCCGCGAGTGACGTCGTGAGTTCATCGGTGTTTCCATTTTATTTTCTGTTTCTTTACTTATACTTTCGTCTGTGGTCTACCCCCGGTTCCATGCGGGTTTCTGGGTCGGCTAAGCGTGCACTTTTGGCTCTCCATGTCGGGGCGCACAGCACCACCATCAAACTTTCGATTCGATTTTTCGAGTTCCCGCGACCGACGTCTGTGCACCGTGGGCTTTCTACATCTGCCATGCCCAACACCGCCTCAAAGTGATGATTCGATTTTTCGAGTTCCCGTGACCGACGTCTGTGCGCCGTTGGCTTTCCGGCCGCGCTCAACGCCGCCTCCAAATTTTAATTCGATTTTTCGAGTTCCTGCGACCGATATGTGCCCACCGTCAGCTTTCCACCAGCGCCCATGCTGCCCTCAAATTTTAATTCGATTTTTCGAGTTCCCGCGACTGATATGTGCCCACCGTCGGCTTTCCACCAGCGCCCATGCTGCCCTCAAATTTTTTATTCGATTTTTCGAGTTCCCACGACCGACGACTGTGCGCCGTGGGCTTTCCACGTCTGCTGCACCTAACCCGCCCTCAAAATTTTGATTCGATTTTGCGAGTTCCCGCGACCGGCATCTGTGCGCCGTCCGCTTTCCATGTCGGCCGCGCCCAACACCACCCTCAAAGTTTTACTCGATTTTCGAGTTCCTGCGACCGACATCTGTCAACCGTCGGCTTTCCATGTCGGCCGAGCCCACGCCGCCCTCAAATTTTGATGCAATTTTTCGAGTTCCCGTGACCGCACTCGCAAGCCCATGTGCCCCCGTCGCTCTGCCACGCTGCCTCTGACTTTTGAATCAGGTCCCGGCCATTCTCTCGACTCTCCCCAAACGATTTCCCAGCGTCTCAGTGGCCCTACCCACACCCGACAGCTTCACCTGTGACGTCAGATCGTACATCCACCGTAGTGTGCAGAGTTCCACATCACTCGCAAATGTCTCACTTTTTTCTTCCCGCTGTGCGGGGCCTTGCAACGTGGTACGTGTATCTCATTGGGCTCTATTACTGTTGCTAATTCTTTGCTTCAAACTCCAGATTTTCGATTTTTGCTTCCGCTGCGTGACGTTTGCTGACCTGCTTTCTAACTCTGGATATTCGATTTTTTCTCCCCGCTGCGCGGGCCTTCTAACGTGGTACGAGGATCTATTAAAGCCTCTATTCCCTTTGCTAAAATGTTGTCTCTAACTCTAGATATTCAATTTTACCTGGGCCAGGTATAGCTCTCAAAATGTGGTTCACGGTGGGACTTGGTCGAGTTGTAATGGCTTCAAAGGCCAAATTAGTGAGAAATTCGGTATTGATACGTAGACTACTTGCAGGCCCCAAACCGGTGCGCTGAACGCAAAAAAATCTCCGCTGCGCGTGACTCCCCTCGTAGCTGCGAGGTCCGTGCGCACGCTGAAAATCCATAAGTCTGAGGAAAACGGGCGACGGAGGAAGCCTTGGCGACAGGCGCCTTAGCATTAGGGCAACACAGCCAGTGTTTGCTAGCACGTGCCTCACAACAACCATGGCTTGAAGTTCAACTTGAAGTGATCGGTGAAGACCGTCACAGCGAGTGGGGAGGGCGCCTCCGCTGCGCCGACAAAACTGGGCGACATTGGACTCGGCGTGTCAGACGACTTGAGCGCAAAGGTACCCTGTCACGGCCCATCGAATAGACAACATCGATAGCATGCGCACCGACGCCAATCCGGCGGTAGTACACGAATAACAGCGTTCAATTCCACTTCATACTTCTCAAACTACACACACTCGCTATTACATCGTATCGTACTACACTACACTATAATTACATACTACCATCAATATCGTAGGGAGGGGGCAGTACAACACTGATGTACAGGGCAAGATACGGGGAACGCAGGTGGTTTTGGGTGTGCGTGTGAGCGGTAAGATGTCGCGCGACCAAGACGTAGAGAGCGGAGCCGTGAATGAGCGAATGGAACGAGCGAGAGGGTGTACAAGAATGACAGCGGAAACACCGCGCGGGTGGTAGAAGTAGCGAACACGGCGATGATCAAATAAAGTTCTCCTGCACACTATAAAACCCACTATGCCCCGAGTCGGACGTAGAGCCCCTGTAGCTATAGCTCCGCGACGACCGAACGGGGTTCGAGAAGGACGAAGATGAGCACACGGACGCGGAGCCGGGGGACGACTTCAACTCCAACCAGTCCGTATCCTGTTTCAAGTTGCGTGTGGCCGGTGCACTCCCACGACAACGGCGCGGGGGCGTGTGCGCGGGCGGCGCGGGGAACGCGTCGAGCAGGGCCTGCGCCGCGAGCGTGCGCCCAAATGGGTGGGGACGCGGAGGGGGAGTGCGGATGGCGGGGTCGACGCATGCGACGGGGTGGGGGTGGGTGCGCGGGGGGTATGCACAAATGGGTGAGCACGCGGAGGGGTAACGGGATGCGAAGAGGTGAAGGGATGGGAACAAGGCGTGGGCGGGAGGGGGCACACGGGCGGGGGGTGCGCGGCAGGCACGAGGGGGCGGCGCGCGCGGCGGCGGAGGGGGCGCACCACGGCACGGCGGGTTTCGCAAACGGGTCGTCCGCCGCCTCTGCGACGGTGCTGAGTGGTATCGCGGGGACTGAGTAGCCGGAGGAGCACGAGGAGGAGGAGGTGGTCGAGGACGGGGAGGTGGAGGGGGCGTACGTCGAGGAGGATGAGGGGTACAGCGAGGAGGAGGAGCGTTGGCTCGGCAAGGACGGCGTGGAGGAGTACGTGCAGGCGTCGGCGTGGAGGAGTACGTGAAGGCGTCGGCGTGCACGTACGGCGACCCGCGGCCCTCGTACTGCGCGACGAGCGGCAGGTACGGCACGAACGCGTCTGGTGCATCTGTGTCGCGCGCTGAGAGCGGTACCGAGTATCGAAGCAGGAGGACGAGGTCCGTCTCCACGCAATCAGCACCAGCGCGCGCGGTCGGTGCTGTGCGGGGCGGGCCGCTTGACGAGCGCAGACGTGCGCTTTTTGAACTTGCGGAGTATCTCACGGACGCGCGAGCCGGGCTGCTCGTTCGCGGGTGTGGGCTCACTGCGCGGCGGGAGGGCAAAGAGCGGGGATGCGCTGGCAGGGGAAGGACATGAGCGCGTCGGGCGAGTCGAGCGCGGCGGAGACGAGGCCGCCGAGCTCGAACAGCGAGAACGGCGGCGCGGACGACGAGGACGAGGAGGACGCGTCACACGGATCCATGGCCATGGTGGGGAGGAATGGAGAAAAGAAATAGGTGGACCAGGGTTGGGGTGCTTATATTATTTTCGCTGGAGTGATAGGTGTCATGTCAGGTCCAACCGCAAAAAGTAAATAAAAGGGTACATTGAGGCCAGTCACTGTCACAGCGTCACCCTCGATTCTTTCATTTCGCCTGCATCTGGCTGCGTTCTCGCGAGCTATCAGCATCCTGACCAACACAAGATCCACGTCGTCACTATCGCCGTCTGTCAGTCAGCCACCAACTCGGATAAGTCGCGCTCTCCTCGCCTGGAATACAAAACACGAACGCGAGGGGAAAAAACCAACCGAAAGTCTATTCTCGCGGCGCTCAGCGCTCAAGCGCCCACGCGCTCGTTCTTCTACTCACCTCACAGCCTCAGACCAATCGCCCGCCTTCGCTCCATCCAGCTCAACCGCGCACCTCAGGTACAGACACGTCCGGGCGCACTGACCGCGCCGCCAACCTCCGCCCCCCCACGACCAAGATGGTCTCCCGACGATCAACAGCCTGGACGCTGCTCAACGGCATCCAGCAGGCGCCAGTTGCGCGAGGCAGCGCTAGATGAGAACGCCTGCCCACGGTGCGTCTCATTTTCTCACTTGGCTTGCTTACTCACAGCCCCCGACGACTCGTCCCACGCACGTCAGGTGCTTCATCCGCCTGTAACGCACCCGCGACATACGCCCCGCCTTCCCCGCCTAGCCCCCCATGCGACCGGAGGCGTCTGCACCCCATACGCCCCGCTCGCCTGTCGAACCGCGCGCGCCCACCCCGACCTCACCCGACTGCGGCCCCACCGCCCGCCGTCCGCGTCTTGGACCGCACGCTCCCGCGAGTGTAGGCAGGCTTATGTGCACGCGTCTGGAGCAGGGTGCAGGCGGGCTCGCGTGCGGACGGCCTCGCTGGACAGCAGCGGCACAGGCGAGTCGGCCGTGCCGCCAGCCGCGACCTCAGCGTGCCATCGTGCACAGAGAGCGTCTCGACGCTACAGACCATCTCGGTCCGAGTACCCACGCCTGCCCGCGTCGTGCTCGACCAGGAGCTCGCGGTGCGTCTCAGTTTGTCACTCACTCACTCACTTACTCAGTTACCTCACAGCCTCGGACGGCACGTCCGAGCCCAGCGCTCAATCCGGCTCTGACGTGCACACGTCCGCCTGCCCCCGACTCCGCCCTAGAGGTGTCTGCACCCCAGGCGCCACGCTCGCCTGTCGTCCGCCGCGCCCGCACCCGCACCCGCCCGTACCCGACTGGCCACGCCTCCCGCCCTCCACCTCTCCGCTCGTTTGATACCCGAATCGCCTCCGCCGCGCCTCGCCTCGCCTTCCTCGATTTGCGTCCCGCCACGCGCCGCCGGTCTCCCGCGCCTGCGCACCCGGCCCCGACTCGCCTGCGCCGCCCATCTCCAGTGAGCCCAGCCGCACGCACCTTGCGCCCTGCTCCAAACGCACAGGTGCCCGCGTGCTGCCGACTCGACGCTGCGCGTGCACGGACAGGTCTTGGTCCGAAAGCCGCACGACAGCGGGCGCCTCCGCGCCTGTGGCAGCCGTACCGTTTTTGCCGAGACGACGCCTAAGCCCCCAGCCGCGACCTCAGCGCGGGAGCGTCTTGGCGCTGCTCGCGCACGGACCATCTCGGTCCGACAGCCGGATGACGTGTCGTCCTCCCCGCATACCTCCCGCTCCTCCGCGCCGTGCGCAATCGCGCCGGCCGCGCGCGCCGGGAGGTGTCTTCGGGTGGCGGCGCCGAGGCGCGTGGACGGCGGGCACGAGCGGTCGAGTCGCGTCTCACTTGCCTTGCGGTGTCAATGTCAGCGATGTGAATGGGGTCCAAAACTCACGGGGCTTGGCTTCAGACTGCGCGCCCGCCTCCATCCCGCCGCGGCCGCCCTCTGCCGATCCGCCTGCCGCTCCTGCGAGCCACCGCACGCCTAGCCCCGCCCGCACGTCTCCAGCTGCCCTGGCGCATCCCGCGCGCCTCCTTCCACGGGAACGCCCGCCCGACTTCGCGCGCGTCTCCTGCGAACACGCCGCTCGCACCGAGGCCGAGACGAGGGAGCCGCTCGAGCCCAGCCCTGCCCGCACGTCTCCAGCGACCCAGTAGCGTCCCACGCGCCTCCTTCCACGGCAGCGTCCGCCCGCAGTCCCGCGCCCGACTCTGCACGCGCTTTCAGCGCGCACCTGCTTGCGTCTCCCGCAAACCTGACGCGCCATGCCGCTCGCACCGAGCCCGCCACGCAGGAGCCGCGCGCGTCGACTCCCACGCCGAGTTAACCGCCGGCGGGAATTTGCTGGTCGGGGGTCACAAGGCGGGCGGAGTTCAGTGGCGCATTGGCCAAGTCGGGCGGGTTCGGAATGAGATCGGTCGAGTGCGATGCGGCTGATGAAGTCGGATCAGCGGTGGGCAGAGTCGGATGCGAGGCGGGCGGACTTGAAGCGTAGGACACAGGGCGGGCGGCTTGCTCTCGACTCACAGGAAGCGCGCGCGCGTTCTGTGCCTGCGCGGCGAAGTCCTAGAAGGACGCGCCCGACTTCTTGCCTTGCCGCATCCGCTGGTGTGCATGATGCAAGCGTTGTCAGTACATACGATTTGAATGCAATGAAATTTGGGGCTCGCCTGAAGAGAAATAGGGCTGGCGGTCGGACCGAGTGGGTTTGAATCCGGCGTGAAACGAGCTAAGACGGGGATTGCATGTGAATGGGACACCAACGCAATAAGACGGCGCTCACTTTTTGTTCCGGGGATTGGTGCGCTTGACGCGCGGAGCTGGAAATGAGAACGTTGAAAGAGCTACATATGAGACGGAATGGTCAGTAACGCAAGAAAATCAAGTTGTAAAGCAGACATACTTACTTGGTAACTCGTGCACTACAAGTGATTTCGGAGCTGCGTGAGGTTTCATAAGCATGAGTACAAATGAAAAGGTGCAATTCAACGCCATGCCCGAGACCTGTGGGACTGAGAACAAAGTCAGAGAAAACCGAGCAACAGTTAATCAGATATACTTACCTCTGGAGCTTGCGGGAAAGCACTCGGCGCGAAGTCGGAGGTCGAGATCTCTGATGATCTATTCAGTGACGCGTGAAAGATATAGTCAGATTACTTGAAGGGTATGCAAAACTCGAACTGAATGAATGGATAAGCATTATTTTTTTATGGCATGATCAAGTCCACCGGATGTTGCAACATTCCGACAGGACATCATGAATCACCGTCATATATTTGCAAGTTAGCATTGACAGAAGTTAGTACTGACCTATTCTGCGTTCATTTCGGAGTATTAGATCATAAATGGACTTTAAATCCAGTAGTAATGCGTCCAAAGAAGTTGATGAGTCAGTCACCCAGCCAAAGCGACGAGTGAGATCCATCTGGAGTGATAAATCAGTCAGGAATGTCAGGAGCGACATGGATTCGAATCAATGAGACATACCTCGCGCTCATTGGCGATAATTTCGGCATTTGAGGTAGATTTAGTTGGGTAGTAAACTTATACCCTTGGTTGAGATTGCAGGTTTGAAGCTCAACCGACGACAAAGTAGTCAGTAAGTAACGCAAAAAACGTTGGAAATGTGAGCCATATACACGTACCGTGCATCAACTGACCAGAGTTTAAACTTTCGAAGGCCTCATGCGGGCTATCGGGCATAGTTACGGTTGCCCGAATTTGAGGGTTGCCAGTCGAGATGGGAGGTATAAGCACAATCTACAGCGAAGTTCTCAATAAGTTATGAAATAAACGCTAGAAAGATTAACCATGTACACGTGCCTTGTGTAAAATGTCCGTAGTTTCGACATTTCGAAGGCCGTCGGCATAGGCACAGCGGCCGAGTTTGGAGGTGTAGTCCGCATCTGAGACGACTAAGTGAGTTATACAGATATAGAATAGGATAGATATAAAGCTAGGCAGTGATAGTTTCGAGATTTCGAGGTGCAGGTAGTAGGGTGTAAGATCTTGGGGATACCGGCACCGATCGGGATCGGAGGGCCAAACGAGAGCAGCGAGCGACGTGACACAAAACTCAAGCTGTCAATATGCGTCCGAGGGACACTGGCCCAATACAGCCTAGGAACAGTGTTGAGGGAGCAACATGACAGACATGGTGGTAGGGGAGAAAGAGGGAAGTGGGGTGTACGAGTTTCTTATACGTTATGTGGAGAACTTTGAATCTCCGCTCGGCTATGAGTGAGATTGATGAATCCGATTGAGATCGGACATACCTGGCACGCAGAGAGAGCCGTAACATGGTTGCGGGGTCAGTGCCCCTGAGTTCATGATGCAAGAAGAGGGCGCAGGGTGTGGGGAAAAGACGAGTGCACAATATTGTAGTATCGTAATATGAGTTTCTCCAGTGATAATTTGGGAGCGATAGAGGCAGAAACAGACATAGAGTGAATATCCTCGATTTTGATGCAAACCAACATCAGCCGCGTTTCGTCGAGTTAAGGTGCACAAGGTTACGGCAACTGACCAAGAAGAAATTAAACATGTAAAGATGTTTTGTGCAAAGGTCTTCGTAGGCATATAGGCACCTCCTAGAGCACAGGAGCGGTACAGGGGAATTCAATGCAAAAACATCAGTGCGGAGAATCGGCGGAGAACGGGAGCAAATCACCGCATCAACATATTTGAAACCGCATCAATGAGTCACTTTGATGCTTTAATTGCATATAGCACGGACCCTGGGCCCTGTGTTAGCTCGGATATGGACAGAGCGGTAATTTCGGAATTCCGTCGTTCTAGATGATCCCTTGGAGCTCTTGGTGCATTTATATACGCGATGTTGTTAGGGTAAGTGATAGGTAATGTCGGCTAAGTACTGCGGTTGGTATCGAGGGTGTCTGCGGGCTGGACATGATTTTTGAATGCAAGCACATTTTCAGGACAGTGAAGAGACAGGGAGCGCAAATAAGTTTCGAAAGAGGAGGAAATAGATGGAGAGAAATTGCGTGAGAAGTTTAGCACAGCCACATGTAGTGGTGGAAGAGATCCAGGAAAAACGGCGTTTTCGTCGTGTTCAACACGCCATTGCCTTTTTGGGCGCTGCTGACGTTTTGGTGCTCGATTGGGTCGAGCGGAAAACTCGGTCAACTATGAGCCGGTCACGTGACATAGATAACGATTGCGCCACGTCCGCGCCGCTCCCGCCTACGCCTGCTACCACATGGAAGACGCTTTTAGCCGCTCGTGGCGCACATTTGGACTGAGGAGTCAAATTCTCGTGGGTGTCGAGTTGACAACGAAAATTGGCTGCCACCAATTACAATGAGACCATATCTTGGAAACTGCTATCTTGGCTAACTGTCTATCCTCGGCTCCCAGATCCATCCATTCCCACACCAAATCCGACAGACTCCACGTTCGGCATGTCCAGTCTGTCCTGCGACCCGTGCCTGTCCGGGTATCCGCACAAGCGAGCGCATGCGGGGATAATCCCGACATGTCTCCGGCTGATTTTTATCCAGTGGTGAAATTGCATGTTCCTATGGAAAAGGTGTGTGATGTGATTCAGGGTCATTTGCTTGCCACTGTCTTGGCAGGCGCACTCTCAGATTTCCAGTAATGTAAGTCTGGATATATCACTCAGATTCACGTTCAAGCTCTAAGACACAGTTTTCTGAATGGCTTAAGTTTCTAACACAGAGTTGAGAACTGAGTTAAGAATTTGAGATGCAGCAAGTGACATAATCATGTTGATATGCACATGAGGCGGTGTGATTTGAGTAATGCCCAGCGGAAATAATCCGAGTATCACAGTCCATCCGGAGCTGCCTAAAAATAAAAGAGGCCGAGTTCTCGATCGTTGAATGTTTCAGCTGCAGTGTGCGAATTTGTTTGCCGACTACAAACACGTATCTTGGCCTTTAACCACCACCACTGTGGCCAACTCCCCGCGCACCATCCACCTGCTGCCGACTCGACTGCAGCACCCCGCGGTCCTCAACATACAGCCAAACCCACCTCTATGGAGCCCTGGATACTCGTGAGTCTTCCTCGTCGATTTCGTGTGCACGACTCAGAGTCCCAGTGACAACGGAGAATGGAATCGATGAAGAGTGCTTGACATCGAGCTCTACGCCAAGCACGCGTCAACACTGCGACCAGGCCGACGTTGACCCCAGTCTCCGTCTCCCATGGGCTTTCAATTTGTCCATCGGTATGTTCACTCTTACTTTCCTTGCCTTTTGCTTGCTGACTGTTCTGGTTACAGTCTGGACAGTATTCCAGTCATTTTCAACCTCCTCACCTCCACACCACGTGGACATCGCTGATTGCATTTCGGCCAAGGCGCCGCTGTGAAAACCAGACTGTATTTGACACGTAAGATCCATTCCTCTGCCTCTAGTTTTTTCTTTGCTCACATCTTTCTTTCTATAGCAGATCAGCTCACCTTTTATTCGATTTTTGGGCTCCCCACAAACCACTGTGTCCCGCATACACATCCTGCCGCCAATTCGACCGGATCTCCGTGTGCTCGTCCGGTAGCGGCATCAAACATTCTTTCGGGGTTTCTCAGTCTGTCTGGCACACGTAAGTTCTCTTCATATTTTAGTATTGTAAGCTCAATATTTTATGTTAGCGCGTTTCAGCTGCATACTGATGCGTCAATTGTGGCCCAAAGGGCCACTCATGCTCCTACACCGCCTGGGTCATCTCGTCACCAACTCTCTCACTGTTGCGGTCGCCTACTCAGAGCCCATGGTGCCCGCAATATCTGAATCCAGATTCTGACTCCCCATGAGCCAGTGTAACCGCAGCACCCTGCAGTGGCCCGTGCGCCCGAGCAAAGCTGTAAGTCTATTCTACCTTCTGTTGCTTTAATTATTCCTTTGCTCATGTTTTCTCCCAGACCCGATGTCGGTGGCGCGCAGCACTGCCCCTTTGATCTTTCGGGGCCCCGTGAGTGATGGCGTAAGGCCTTTCCTGTGGCTTCCTGTCCTCCACCTCAGCGCGCCGCGCTGCCCCCCACAAGTTTTTATTCGATTTTTCGCGTTCCAACGACCGACCTCACGAGGTCTTCCTTCCGCATCGGCAATGCAAGGTGCTGCCCCCGGAATTCTGTGTCTTGGTTATGCTGTGCCCTCCACGCCGGTGGCACGCAGTGCCGCCGAACTTACAATTTGTTTTTGGTGTTCCTGCGAGCGCCCTCTCACTTTGTGGGTGGACTACGCGGTCGATGTCTGTGCTCCATGTCAGTGGCGCGTGCCTGTCTTCCAACCCATCCCAGTGGTGTGGTAGCCTTGCTCATCGCCGGCGCCATGCGCTGCCCTGAAGTTTTGATTTAATTTTCTGCTGTCCTGTGAGCGACGTGGTGAGTCCTCCTTTGTTTGTGCTTGATTTTGCTGATACGTTAATCTCAGATGTGTACACCGCAACTCTTCGGGCCACACCTGATTTTTTAAAATTCGATTTTTGGTGGTCCCGTGAGCAACCTCATGCCTCCATTGCTTGTGGGGGAGGGCTATGCATGCCGTCCTCACCGGTGGTGCACAGCGTTGGCCCCGATTTTTTTAAATTCGATTTTCCGTGCTCCCGCGAGTGACGTGGTGTGTCCTTCGTTAGTTGTGCTTGATTTTGCTGATATGTTAATTTTAGATGTGTACACTGCGGCTCTTCGGGCTGCACCTGATTTTTAAAAATTCGATTTTTGGCGGTCCCATGAGCAACCTCGTGCATCTGTTGCCTGTGAGGGAGGGCTACACATGTGCCGTTTTGCCGTGTTCACTCGCGGCCCGCTGCATCGCCCCCAATTTTTATTATTTGATTTTCCGTGCTGTCCCCAGCGACGTCGTGAGTTTATCTGTGTTTCCATTTTATTTCTGTTTACTTTACTTATACTTTCGTCTCAGGTATCTGTGGTGTGCCTCTCCACACTCCCCCAGTTCCATGCGAGTTATCCGGGTCAGCTAAGCATGCTCTCTGCGCGCCGCTGTCAACTTTTGATTCGATTTTTCGAGTTCCCACGACCGACGTCTGTGCACTGTGGGCATTCTACATCTGCCACGCCCAACGCCGCCCTCAAAGTGATGATTCGATTTTTCGAGTTCCCGTGACCGACGTCTGTGCGCCGTTGGCTTTCCGGCCGCGCCCAACGCCGCCCTCAAAATTTTGATTCGATTTTTCGAGTTCCCACGACCGATGTCTGTGCGCCGTCAGCTTTCCACGTTGGCCGCGCCCAACACCACCCTCAAAAATTTAATTTGATTTTTCGATTTCCCGCGACCGGCATCTGTGCGCCGTCGGCTTTCCACATCGGCCGCGCTCAACACCACCCTCCAAATTTTAATTCGATTTTTCGAGTTCCCGTGACCGATATGTGCCCACCGTCGGCTTTCCACCAGCGCCCATGCTGCCCTCAAAATTTTAATTCGATTTTTCGAGTTCCCGCGACCAACGTCTGTGCGCCATCGGTTTTCCACATCGGCCACGCCCAACACCACCCTCAAAGTTTAATTCGATTATTCGAGTTCCCGCGACCGATATCTGCCCACCATCGGCTTTCCGCCAGCGCCCAAGCTGCCCTCAAAAATTTAATTCGATTTTTCGAGTTCCCGTGACCGAACTCGCAAGCCCATGCACCCCCGTCCTTCTGCCGCGCCACCCCTGAATTTTAGATCAGGTCCCAGCCACTCTCTCGAGTCTCCTCAAGTGATTTCCCAGCATCTCGGAGGCCCCAAGCCCGAGAGCTTCACCTGCAGCGTGGGATCTTGCATCCAGGAGTCTGGCATCCCTTGCCAATATCCCATTTTTCTTTCTGCTGTGTGGGGCCTTGTAACGTGGTACGCGCATCTCACTGAACTCTATTCTTGTTGCTAATTCTTTACTTCAAATTACAGATTTTCGATTTTTGCTTCTGCCGCGCGATGTTTGCTGACCTGCTTTCTAACTCTGGATATTCAATTTTTTCTCCCCGCTGCGCGGGCTTTATAATGCAGCATGGTACATTGTTCTGTTTTCCTGCTCTAACCATCTTTACCCCAGTTAGAGTTTTTCCGCCTCAATGCTCTCTAAGGATCTTGGCGGGGGGACTTGGTTTCTGAGTTGGACTTGAATTGACGACTCAATACAATTAGTGATACGTGTATAGTGTACCCAAAACTAGGCCCCAAACCGGTGCGCCGAACACACCAAACGCAAAAAAAACAAACTCTGCTCATAGCCGCGAGGTCCGTGCACGCGCTGAGAATCCATAAGTCTGAGGAAAACGGGCGACGGAGGAAGCCTTGGCGACGGGCGCCTTAGCGGAAGGGCAACGCAGCCAGTGTTTGCCAGCACGTGCCTCAGAGACAATGTCATTGTAGTCACTCAGCCTCACATTAAGCGTATTCGAGTCGCTGGGCGGCTTGGTGCCGCACGCTTCCGCCCACCGCGCACCGGCAACAGTGTAGAAGAGCTTCCTCGTAACCCACTGGAATTCAACACGGGGAAACGGCGTCTCTAAAGTCCCGATGGCTTTTATAAGCAGGAAGAAATTCGAACTTGAACACCTTCAAGCCTCTCTCACTTTGCCTCATGAACAAACTCATCTTCACCACCCTCGTCTTCGCCGCCGTGGCGAGCGCCAACAACGCGGGGC
This sequence comes from Mycena sp. CBHHK59/15, assembly GCA_029204085.1. Taxonomy (NCBI): domain Eukaryota; kingdom Fungi; phylum Basidiomycota; class Agaricomycetes; order Agaricales; family Mycenaceae; genus Mycena; species Mycena sp. CBHHK59/15. The sequence continues at coordinate 23,422 of JARGXW010000764.1, forward strand.
TCACCTGCGACGCGTGGGCCATCGTGCCCAACACCGCCGACATCACCGCGAACTGCCGCGACCCGAGGGGCACCGTCCACGGTGCGCGGATTTCGACCAGCACATGTGTCGCCAACGACGATGGGAACCCGTCCTGCCGCGCCAAGAACACCTTTTGTTTTTCCTCAGTCGGGGCGCCGTTGACGAGCATCACTTACGTAGCGGCGGTGCGGGAGGGCACATGCATCTTCACGAACATTGGCGGCACGTGACAGATCGACGAACCAGGATACATTGCTGCGGATATTCCCAGGTGCTAGGAGTCGCCGGCGTATCGTCGCGTGCCGAAGCGCTCCGGAGCTCCGGCGAATCCGAGATCCAAGCATACGAACGATTGAAGCTCCGACCGATGGCCGATGATAGTTCTCACCTGGCGGTTCTCCGAACACGCGCGCTGAAGCTTTTGAGGTTCAGATCGATTCAGATCCGCACTAACACTGTCACGGCCCATCGAATAGACCAAACATCGATAGCATGCGCACGCCAATCCCGGCGGTAGTACACGAATAACAGCGTTCAATTCCACTTCATACTTCTCAAACTACACCCACTCGCTATTACATCGTATCGTATCGTATGTACATACTACACTACACTATAATTACATACTACCATCAATATCGTAGGGAGGGGGCAGTACAACACTGATGTACAGGGCAAGATACGGGGAACGCAGGTGGTTTTGGGTGTGCGTGTGAGCGGTAAGATGTCGCGCGACCAAGACGTAGAGAGCGGAGCCGTGAATGAGCGAATGGAACGAGCGAGAGGGTGTACAAGAATGACGGCGGAAACACCACGCGGGTGGTAGAAGTAGCGAACACGGCGATGGTCAAATAAAGCGCTCCTGCACACTATAAAACCCACTATGCCCCGAGTCGGATGTAGAGCCCCTGTAGCTATAGCTCTGCGACGACCGCACGGGGTTCGAGAAGGACGAAGATGAGCACACGGACGCGGAGCCGGGGGACGACTCCAACTCCAACCAGTCCGTACCCTGCTTCAAGTTGCGTGTGGCCGGTGCACTCCCACGACAACGGCGCGGGGGCGTGTGCGCGGGCGGCGCGGGGAACGCGTCGAGCAGGGCCTGCGCCGCGAGCGTGCGCCCAAATGGGTGGGGACGCGGAGGGGGGGTGCGGATGGCGGGGTCGACGCATGCGACGGGGTGGGAGTGGGTGCGCGGGGGGGTATGCACAAATGGGTGAGCACGCGGAGGGGTAACGGGATGCGAAGAGGTGAAGGGATGGGAACAAGGCGTGGGCGGGAGGGGGCACACGGGCGGGGGGTGCGCGGCAGGCACGAGGGGGCGGCGCGCGCGGCGGCGGAGGGGGCGCACTACGGACACGGCGGGTTTCGCAAACGGGTCGTCCGCCGCTTCTGCGACGGTGCTGAGCGGGGAGCAGCCGGAGGAGCACGAAGAGGAGGAGGTGGTCGAGGACGGGGTGGAGGGGGCGTACGTCGAGGAGGATGAGGGGTACAGCGAGGAGGAGCATTGGCTGGGCAGAGACGGCGTCGAGGAGTACTGGCTCGGCAGGGACGGCGTCGAGGCGTACGTGCAGGCGGCGGCGCGCGCGTACGGCGACGCGCGGCGCTCGTACTGCGCGACGAGCGGTAGGTACGGTATAAACGCGTCTTCTTCGTCTGTGTCGCGTGCAGAGAGCGACAGTTCGGGGATGCGGTACTCCGGCGAGCGCGCGCGGTCGGTGCTGGGCGAGGCAGGCCGCCTAACGAGCGCAGACGCGCGCCTTTTGAACGTGCGCAGTATCTCGCGGACGCGCGAGCCGGGCTGCTCGTTCGCGGGTGTGGGTGTGGGTTCGCTGCGCGGCGGGAGGGCAAAGAACAGTATGTGCTGGCAGGGGAAGGACAGAAGAGGGTCGGGCGAGTCGAGCGCGGCCGAGACGAGGTCGCCGAACTCGAGCAACGAGAACGGCGGCGAGCGCGGCGGCGCGGACGAGGACGAGGAGGACGCGTCGCGGGGGTCCATGACCATGGTGGGGAGGAATGAAGAAAAAAATAGGTGGACCAGGGTCGGGGTGCTTATATTATTTTCGCTGGAGTGATAGGTGTCATGTCAGTTCCACCCGCAAAAAGTAAAGAAAAGGGTACATTGGGGCCTGTCACGCTGTCACAGCGTCGCCCTCGATTCTTTCATTTCGCCTGCATCTGGCTACATTCTCGCGACCTATCAGCATCCGGACCCACGCAAGATCCACGTCGCCACTATCGCCGTCCGTCAGTCAGCCACTTAATACTATACCCCAACCCGGATAAGTGGCGCTCTCCTCGTCTGGAATGAAAAAAACGAGCGCGAGCAGAAAAAACCAACAGAAATTCTGCCATGCCTCATGCCAGCACCTCATGTCGGTGGCGCCCGTTTCACCGTCACATTTGTTTCATCTCGCCCAGCCCCGCCACTATGTAGCTGCGTTTGGTCGCTGTGCAGGGAGCGCCTTCGCTGGCTGCCTTCGTCGAAGCCCTAACGGTCCGGCCCGACTGCCCCCGCTCGCACTTGGCACGCTTCGCTTCGCAATTTAGTGCGCCGGGACCGATATTTAATTTCGCGAGGGTCCAGGTCGCCTGCTGTTCAAGCGCTCTAAATGAACATTAATACTGAGTACCGAGTACTGAGCAATAATCGGCTCACATACTTATGCCGATGGCCAGAGAGACGCACCTTCATCCGCTTACAGTGACGCGCTGGCCCTCCTCAACCCACCCGCGCCTCCAACCCCCGCAAGTTGAGAGTACTCAGTACGTACGCGAAGCACAACGTCACCTAGGCAATCTATCACCCACGATTCAGCGTTGCAAAGTTGAGCTCCGATCCGCGCTTCTTAAGTACCCATCCCCCACGCGCAGCAGCCAGCGAGCCGCGTGGTGGCTCCCGCCCCGCGGTGTCCCGAATCGACGGTGGCTAGAGTCGCCGACGTGCCGCATGGTAGCACCGGAACACGACGACGCGCCGCGTGCTAGATGGACTTCGAAAGGACGACGTCATGAAAGAATTGAGGAAGACTGAGAGGCAAGAGGAAAAAGCGGCTGCGGTGATGCCATCACTCTGTCCCGTCACGGACAACGCCGAAATGTATGACACAGCCACGACAACCCCTATCGCCTGCAATGCTACAGTGTAATTGTGTTCCGCCGACTCCTCCCCTCTCATCCTCCCCCCAATAGAGCTCATTTCTGTGTAATTCAGAATGCAGTCAATTTTATTTGGTTCCATGAGCGATGTTAGCTGGTTGGACTCAAACAATGGAACTTGACAATCACTTTCAAGTAGGCTTATGGGCCCTACCACTCCTGTTCGCAACCAAGTGAGAATATTGGATAACACATTTAGTACAAAAGTGTATTATGATTTGGACGATTTCTGTCACATCAGAGACACACAAAAGAGACAGTTCCTGAGTTGTAGTAGTGGAACATAAGGCATGGCACAAGTGCGGGTAACTCGCAGGTCATTATGAGTTGATACGTGGGAAAACCCGCGAGTTTACCTACTCGGGGGTTTGGCTACCTGTTCTCACGGGTCATCAAGGATCCGAGTTTGGTTTTTGGTAATTTTTTCACCAAACTCGTGGGTACTTGACTCCATTTTGACCTAGCCGACAGCCTCAAACTGTCTTTGGAACCCTTTCTAAGGCTATCCTGTACTTAGAGAGTGATTGTATAACCATTTCAGTGATGTAATATAAGTATAACATCTGTTTTTGCTGCTGTGCATAAAAAATATGAGCACAACTCGCAGGTACTCACAGGTACTTGTGAGTTTTAGGAAACCCACAAGTACTTGTACAACTCGTGGGTCAAATTGCCAAGGATCTGAGTTCAGCATTTTTGGATGCAGGTACCCATGGTCATGGGTCCGAGTCACCTGCGAGTTAACTTGTGCTATGCCTTAGTGGAACATAAAACTATCCAGCTTGTTCAAAGTTCAAGGGTGATAGCAATTTAGTTACTCAACTGTGGCTCCTTGCAACTCTTTATATACTAGAATTGAAACATCCCCCCTAGTGCTGTCTGGGATTCATTCTAGCAAAAGATGATAGATAGAGTTCGCGGTGCTAGCTTTGGGTGATTTGGATTAAAGTCTGAGCAGCGAGAACTCTGCAAACTGCACTCAGACTGGGAGACCAGGGAGGCATGCAAGTTGAGGTGATTTGGCGCCTTTTGCATGCAGATATAAGGATTGAGGAGATTCAGAGGTTTAAAATTCTGGTTGGAAGCAGATGGCCCAATGTTTGGAGTTGCTTGCACACCCGCCATAATCATCTCCTTGCCATGTACCCATTTGAACCTGATAGGCTCGCCTTCATAACACCAACATTATGAGTGCAGGTGTGACACACTGCATTCTGCGATGCCCTGGATAGATTGCACAGCAATCTTATATTACTACTTAGTATCAGTGGTGTTTCTTGAGGCCAAATCAGTGGCACCAAACTCAATCGGGTTTCTGCAACCTGCCATCATTAATTATTTACTTCTTGTCTGATTTCAGATGGAATCCAATGCAACTCAAGCTCAATTTCCGGGATTTCTTGTGCACAGTGGAGATCACCATCCTTAAATTCTGTGGTGTTGATCTTGATTACATCTCTTTTGTTGTTCTTCCCATACATGCTCTGATTGTTGTCCTTATTGTCGATCATCCACAGACCAGGACTACAGTATTGTACCACCACTTGGGACAAACTCACTTTCCGAGTCAAATATTAACCTTTTCCCCTTGGTCTTTTTAGAGTACAAGTAGGTATATAATGTGAACAGTGTCCCCAAACTGTAGAGCACTGTGGGCAACCGATGTTTTGAAAAACCAAAATCTATTTGGAAAGTACTGAAAAGTGAAATCAATTTCTGATGTATTCCATGATTATCGAGATCAAAAAAATACCCAGCTCCATGTAACATTTAGGGTGTCTGTATCATACATATATGAAGATATATACAGTGAATTCTGGGTAGACAGACACGAGATGTAGCAATGTGAAAGAATTTGAGCTTTCACATCCCAATGGAGTGTGTCACATCACACCTTCCTAATTGGGTTTCATCTTTTATTGCGCTCATGCCAGGCCTTGCACTTCGACGTCCTTGCAGCACCTAGGCCCTCCTCACTCAGTGCAAACATGGTTGGACATGCAGAATCAAACCATACCAAAGATCAGAAGGATGTGGACTTGCAGGAAAAGTGTATGAATCGGGCCATCAAGATTCACAAAGAAGGCCAGGGCTTGTCACTGCAGGCCGCTTGCACTTTAGTAGGTGCTGTCAAAATATCTCAGGAGGAGTGTCTGGATCAGGACAAGAAGATCATTCACCTCTCGACATCTACTTTGTAGAGACGACTTCAAGGTGGACAAACTGTATGTGAGGCCCACAATGCTCAAAAGTGGCTATCAAAAGAAGAGGCCAACATGATTATAACTTACACCATCGCTTCTGTAGATCGTGGTTTCCCTTTGAGTCATTGTAGGCTCAAGGAACATGTTTATCAGGTAGCATGGGCCCATTGGGGAGATGTGTTTCCAGCAGATGGCATCAGCAGGAAATGGACCAGTTGTTTTATATCGGATCATGACGAGCTCCATGCATATTGGTCCTATCCCCTCGACAATTCAAGAGCCTGTGCTGTTAATCCTGTCACAAAAGCAGGATACTTTGATTTACTGGAGATGGTCATCGAGGGCAAGGGTGGAGACAATTAAATTCCAGCTGGATTGGTCTGTGGTGCCGATGAGTCAGGCTTCCAGAAGGGCATTGGTCAGAAAGAAAGGGTCTTTGGTGCAAAAGGGAAAAAGTGCCAGCATCAGCAGCAAAGTGGTGACAGAGAGAATATCATTGTGATGGTCACCATTTGCGGGGATGGAACCGCACTTCTGCCTGTAGTTATATTCAAAGGTGATGGCTTCCAAGTGAACTGGAAAAAAATAATCCTGCCAATGCATCATGAGTGTGATAGAAATTCAGATGAGATGATCACTGACTTGGTGGAGCTGCAAAAGGCTGGGCTACTCGAAGAAAGGGTATACAGACAGTGAGATCAGGGTTGAATGGCTGAAAAACTTCAACCAGAACACACCTGTGAAGGCTGCTCACAGGTGCCAATTATCCCATTACCCCCTGGCATTCCTTATCTATGCTCATGTCACATACTGTGACCTTGGAGCTCCATCGGACTCCGATTCACTATTTCCCTCGGAATTCCATCGGACATCCGATGTATTATTTCCCTTGGCATTCAGCACTTTGCCTTCATTCTACTTCATCCCTCCCATTTATTCTATTTGCTTCGTTCAAACCCGGAATTCCATCGGCCTCCGGATTTATCTTGTTTCTCTTCACAATACTTACGCTCCTATTGGTTCATACTGTTTCTGACTGTCGCGTACCGTGACATTGGACTCCCTCAGCCTCCAAGAATCACCGAATCGTAACGTCCCCATTCTTATTGGTTACTTCATTCACCATATGCTCAAGACTCCCTATGATTCACTATGACTTTCTTCATCGGCGTCCTCGGCCTTCTGACGTCCGCCGACACAGCATTGACTTACATTGACTCCTACATACTCATTCCCATCGCGGAGCCTATCGGCCTCCGATGATTAATTACACTATGATATCATTTAAATAGCTCGATGTACTCTCGCTTCTAGTCAGCCTGAATATCGACTAAGATTGTGCTCTATCTTCATCCCTCATCCTCTCTGTCTTATCCTTCTGAAATCGGGCCTTGGGCATAGAGAAAGGCGCAGCGCACGAGCTGAAGCCAAGCCCGCTCTAAACCCCTCGGGATTCCGAGTCGGTTCCGACCGGATGGGACTTATTGTTCATCCACGAAGTTTTACTTTGTGAAGTCCTAATCCACCTCACTCACTCGCACTTGCTTGTTGGTAGGAACCTCGGAGGTCCGACTCGACTCCAAAATCTTCACATGTTCTTGCTTTCCCCTTGCTTCCGGTTAGCAGGAACCTTTGGACCTCCGATCGGTCCCGAGGATGTCCAGTCCTTGACAGCTCATGAAAAACTAATCAAAGTGATTGGTTATCTGTCAAACAGCACATATGTTTACCAGGGACTTGATGTCGTAATTTTCACAATCTTCAAGCTGAATTGGAGTAGCGTGCATGATAACTATGAGTGCGAAGGCAAAGTTGTCGACAAGGGTAACTTTTTAGCCGTCTATGCGGAAGCTCATTTCATGGCACTCACACTGGAAAATATCAAGGCCATGTTCCATAAAACTGGAGTCACACAGGAAGGATATCTCAATAACACTTCGTGAACTATGCTAAATATATCCAAGAACTAATAACATTAAGTCTTGCATATGTCACTGCTAAACTAGCTTGAAAGTTTTTAAAATGTTTTCATCCTAAATTCTAGAATGTTATGGATGATACATAATGAATATGTACAGCATGTATACATCATGTCTTTCACAATATCTTTCAAATGCCTCTTGAGCATGTTGAAGGAGGAAAGCATGAACACATTCAAAATGTGTACAGCATATATTCTTACCAGATACACAGAAAATATTGTGATCTTGTGTCACACAATGTGTTTCAGTTGTCTCACTGGTTGAACATTTCAAAATTTTCATCACTTTCTTATTTTATTTCGAATTTTTCACCTTGACACTGGTTGAGCATTTCAATTTTTTCACCTTCTTTTTCAGTGAAAAATGTTGTTTATTTTCAGACATTTTTCACTGAAAAAGAAGGTGAAAATTTTAAAACTTTTTCAGCACTTTCTTGATTCAAGGTGAAAATTTTGAAATAAAATAAGAAAGTGATGAAAATGTTTTGAAATTTTCACCTGCTTTTTCAGTGAAAAATGTGTGAAAAATAAACGACATTTTTCACTGAAAAAGAAGGTGAAAATTTTGAAATGTTCAACCAGTGTGAATTGAGAAAGTGCTGAAAAAGTTTTAAAATTTTCACCTTCTTTTTCATTGAAAAATGTCTGAAAATAAACAACATTTTTCACTGAAAAAGAAGGTGAAAAAATTGAAATGCTCAACTAGTGTATTTTGCAAAACAATCAACATATCTTTAGGGAAACTGGGTGTGGGTGGGAATTATGCAATGGTAATTTGAAATGTCCAAAATGACATTCGCCATTTGTTTTAGTTACTTTCACTGGTTGAGCATTTCAATTTTTTCACCTTCTTTTTCAGTGAAAAATGTTGTTTATTTTTCAGACATTTTTCACTGAAAAAGAAAGTGAAATTTTTAAAACTTTTTCAGCACTTTCTCAATTCAAGGTGAAAAATTCGAAATAAAATAAGAAAGTGATGAAAATGTTTTGAAATTTTCACCTGCTTTTTCAGTAAAAAATGTGTAAAAATAAACGACATTTTTCACTGAAAAAGAAGGTGAAAATTTTGAAATGTTCAACCAGTGTTTTAGTAATGTTTTAATCATGACTTGCAGATAAAGAATGTTGCATGTTGTGAAAGACATCTAAAAGATATTTAAAATGTTGTAGTTGAATACTTTGGATGAATTCAAAAGAACATTGTAGGAATTATTGAAAATAGTTCTGCATGAAATCTTGGGGAAGATATTGTGAATGTATTTGCAAGGTCTTTTACCTGCCAACTTCAACATGTTTAGGATAAACATTAAACAAATGTGGGGTCAGAAAAGGAGAAAGGAAGATGAAAGAGATTCAAGTAGCATTAAATATGACTTACTGAAAAGTGGTCAATAGATTCGTGAAATGTATTTGAAATGGTTCAGCAGAGGACATTCAAAATATATTTCATATTTACACCCAGGAAGAAATCCATAAGAGACATTTTTATGTCATCTTCTGCAGTATAAGCAGATATAAGTGAGAGGATACAGAGAACAGATTAAAAATGTCAATCATAATAATTTCACGACAGTCATGGGTAAGATGGTGCGACACAGATAAAAGGCAGTTGAAATATATTTTCTGTATAAGGGTTGGACAAGAGTCACACTGGTTGAACATTTCAAGTTTTGCACTGAAAATTTGGGTGAAAAATGTTTTGAATTTTACAGTCAAGAGAAAGTGACAACAAGCCTTGAAGAAACATATTTAAAAAGTATTTGACAGCTATTTGATAAGAATGGCACAAAATGGAACAGTTGACACTGGTTGAACATTTCAAGTTTTTTGGTGAAAAAACTAGTGAAAAATGTTTTGAATTTTACAGCAATTTTTCAGTGAAAAACCAAGTGAAAAACTTGTAACTTCTTCATGAATTTTTTGAACTTCAAAAGTTTTTCAGCAGTTTTTCAGAAATTTTTCACAAGGTTCAAAAAGGTCACCAAAATGTTTCAAGTTTTTCACCTACGTTTTTGGCGAAAAATTACTGTAAAATTTTAAAACATTTTTCACCAAAATTTCAGTGCAAAACTTGAAATGTTCAACCAGTGTGAGATGTGGAATACTGAGTGCCTTGTGTGAGAGACATGTAGAAAGAATTTGAGATAGATCTCACAATAATACAATTAACTTTTAGAGTAAATACTGAGGAAAATATTGGGCACAGAGGAAACTTGACATCTTGGGCAGAAATCTCAGGCCACAGAGCAAAACTGGCATCTTTGGTGGAAATCTCAGGTCACAGAGAAAATTTGACATATTCGGTGGAGAGATATGGCCACAGAGCAAACTTGGCATCTTTGGTGGAAATCTCAGGTTGCAGAGAAAACTTGACATTTTTGGTGGAAATCTCAGGTCGCAGCACTGGTTGAGCATTTCAATTTTTTCACCTTCTTTTTCAGTGAAAATGTTGTTTATTTTTCAGACATTTTTCACTGAAAAAGAAGGTGAAAATTTTGAAACATTTTCAGCACTTTCTCGATTCAAGGTGAAAAATTCGAAATAAATTAAGAAAGTAATGAAAATGTTTTGAAATTTTCACCTGCTTTTTCGGTGAAAAATGTGTGAAAATAAACGACATTTTTCACTGAAAAAGAAGGTGAAAAATTTGAAATGTTCAACCAGTGCAGAGCAAACTTGACATCTCACTGGTTGAGCATTTCAATTTTTTCACCTTCTTTTTCAGTGAAAAATGTTGTTTATTTTTCAGACATTTTTCACTGAAAAAGACGGTGAAAATTTTAAAACTTTTTCAGCACTTTCTCAATTCAAGGTGAAAATTTCAAAATAAAATAAGAAAGTGATGAAAATGTTTTGAAATTTTCACCTGCTTTTTCAGTGAAAAATGTCTGAAAAATAAACAACATTTTTCACTGAAAAAGAAGGTGAAAATTTTGAAATGCTCAACCAGTGTCTTGGACAGAAATCTCAGGCCACAGAGCAAACTTGGCATCTTTGGCAGAGAAATGCGGCCACAGAGCAAACTTGACATCTTTGGCGGAAATATCAGGTCGCAGAGCAAACTTGGCATCTTTTGTGGAGAGATATGGCCACAGAGCAAACTTGACATCTTTGGCAGAAATCTCTGGTTGCAGAGCAAAGTTGGCATCTTTTGTGCAGAGATTCAGCCACGGAGCAAACTTGGCATCTTTTGTGCAGAGATGCGGCCACAGAGCAAACTTGACATCTTTGGCGGAAATATCAGGTCGCAGAGCAAACTTGGCATCTTTTGTGGAGAGATATGGCCACAGAGCAAACTTGACATCTTTGGCAGAAATCTCTGGTTGCAGAGCAGGCTGGGGTGGTACTCGCCGAAATGTATACCCATCGTGCACAGATGCAGCTTCAAGCAGTAGAAGAGCGAAAGAGCAAGACACTGGTTGAGCATTTCAATTTTTTCACCTTCTTTTTCAGTGAAAAATGTTGTTTATTTTTCAGACATTTTTCACTGAAAAAGGTGAAAATTTTAAAACTTTTTCAGCACTTTTTCAATTCAAGGTGAAAATTTCGAAATAAAATAAGAAAGTGATGAAAATGTTTTGAAATTTTCACCTGCTTTTTCAGTGAAAAATGTGTGAAAGATAAACAACATTTTTCACTGAAAAAAAAGGGGAAATTTTTGAAATGTTCAACCAGTGAGAAGAGAGGGAGACGGAAGATGGGTGACAGCAAGGCAAAGTATTTTACAGGTGACGAGTTCTTCCAGCTTTGTGTCGAGGATGAGGCAGCAAAAGAAGCAGAGGCAGCAGAGAAGGAGCAGAGGAGGGACCAGCACGAGAATCATGCCAGTGAGCTGGCAATGTGGAAGAAGAAGAATGATGATGTCAGGCTGAGGAATGAGGAGAAGAAGGCCAGATTTGGTGTGGACAAGGTGGCATGAGAGGTTGAGCAGGCAACAGCAAAATCAGAGAAGTATTGTCTGTTGGGAAAATTAATGGAAGCTAAATAGATTGCACTGAGCTGTTAGGCTTTGGGTTACAATCTCCTAAAGAGATTGCTCTGCTACCCTCAGCTTATATACTACAGAGGTAGCTACACTAGAATATTATACATAAATCGGCAGTGGTCTACATTAGTGATCCGCTGACTGATGCTGACTGATGGCTCGGGCATCGGGCAGATTGCCGTTCCCGGCATTCCGCCAACACTCCCCCACAATCTGCCAAGAGTCCGAGAAAATAACAAAGGAAAAGTAAGTAAGAGAAAAAATGTGGGGGCACTCCCCCAGAAACCAAGCAGGGTTGGGATCAGCTTTCAAACAGTCACTGAATCCCGGACATGGGCTTTCAAACAGTCACCCAGTCCAATCACAAAATATCAACACAGATTTGCGGATGGCTTTCCAAACAGTCACCAATCCACCCCAAAGAATTTGCGACACGACTTTCCAAACAGTGGGAATATCCCAATAAGTACCGTGAGTGTTGATGTCCCATCAATCAAAATGCATAATCTTCCTTGAATGAGAAATCCTGTGCCACATTTGCTGCATCAGTATAAACAGGTGCAGGTGCAGTGCAATGGGAAGCTATATGCCCTTCTTTCTGGCATCTAAAACATTTCCGAATGCCTGCGGAGGAATTGCGGGATTTTCCGACTCTGGCGACCATAGCCTCGTCGCTGTTCGAATCAAATCCGCCACGTCGGCCTTCCTCATCCATCAATGCTCCAGTGATGTGCTCTATGGAGTCGAGTTCATCAGTTGTGGCAGTGAGAGAGGCTGCGACGGTTGTCCAGCTGACATCCAGGTTCCACAGCAATACATCCATAATGTCAGTGTCCTCCAACTTGACTCCAATTGCCTTGAGTCGTGAGGCGAGCCCAATGATGCTGGAGATATACTCCTGGATCGGCTTCATCGGATCATGGATATAGCCGTAAAACTGCCTCTTAAGAGCGATGCAGTTGGCGCGGCTGTTTTTCTCGTAGATCTGCTTCAACTTGTTCCATGCCTCTACGCCGGTTGTGCAGCTGTCAATGTATTGATATTGACTTGGATCAAGGGTAAGTCCAATTGCTGTGAGCATTTCCTCAGCGTGGGTGTCCCATTTCTCGGCTGCATCCCGAGTTGCCGGTTTCGGCGTGTTAATGACATAATAACAGCCGGCTCGGCGTAAGACCATGGAGATGGCAAACTTCCAATCCTGGTAAGTATTGCCCGAAGTACCGTCCTTCTTGGCTGCTTTCAGCTTCGGGACAGAAGCAAGAAGCGAGTTGACATTGTTCGACATGGTGTGGGAGGATGATGAGGATGAGCGAACCAGAAGAGAGTGTGCAAGCTATAGGAGATTGTGTTGGGAAAATTAATGGAAGCTAAATAGATTGCACTGAGCTGTTAGGCTTTGGGTTACAATCTCCTAAAGAGATTGGTCTGCTACCCTCAGCTTATATACTACAGAGGTAGCTACACTAGAATATTCTACATAAATCGGCAGTGGTCTACATTAGTGATCCACTGACTGATGCTGACTGATGGCTCGGGCATCGGGCAGATTGCCGTTCCCGGCATTCCGCCAACATTGTCCACGCCCAAAAAGATGGTAGAGGATGAGGAGGACGATGAGGAGGACGATGATGCATCTGGAAACAATAGTGGATTGGACTTAGATTAGAGTAGATTAGATTACGGCAATGATTACTGGTATTATCCGGTGTGATTTTGTCACATCCCAAGTGTCCATCGGATTGATGATAACAGGATTTCGACTTGATCTGCCTTGATATTGCTCAGTTCTCTATGGATTGCCTTCAGATGTTGCATTATATGAGATTTAACCCCAAAGTTGTGATTGGCCAGCTCAGATTGGGTACCAAAGTGTGTCATTTATTTTCTGAAGGTCAACTAGATTTGGTTGGTCATCCCAAGTGGTGGCACAATACTGTAAGTGTTTATTGTTCCTGGCCGATAATATTACATGCTGCAAGCACATCCTGATCAAGCCACTATCCCGATTATAACAACTATGAGCTTGCCTGCCCATGCACCCATGTGCATGCAAACAAGGCTTATTTCTCTTCTCATTCATCCACCCTCCCCACCATGACACAAATGGATGCATTCACCACCACAACCACCACCACTGAGATGGTCATTTTGCCACCCACCAACAACAGTGGCACACAACAGCGGCTCCAGCTCCAGAAGCAGCTGTGTGGAGAGACTGTATGGGCTGATGGACCAAGTTTGTAGAGAGCAGGATGACTGTTTGAGGTCGTGGTATGAGTATCTGCTCTCAGAAGGTATTTCTCATAGGCAGACTGAGTCTTTATTGCTCGAACTGTCATAGAAGGTTGCAGACTGAGTGTCTTGTGTAAATAGAGATCATATGAGCTTGCAGACTAAATAGTTTAAGGGTCGGAGTGTCTGCAGATTGAGTTTGGTGGGTGCAGAGTGACCATAGAGTGAGTTTCCAGCACCATATGATGTCGCAAACTGAGTGTAGTGGCTGCAGAATGACCATAGAGTGGTTTTCTGTTGAGCAGAGTGATGCAGACTGAGTCTAGTGAGAGCGGAATGAGTTTTCAGTGCTGTATGAAGTCATGGACTGAGTATAATGGGTGTCACTGGTTGAACATTTCAAAATTTTCACCTTCTTTTTCAGTGAAAAATGTCGTTTATTTTTTACACATTTTTCACTGAAAAAGCAGGTGAAAATTTCAAAACATTTTCATCACTTTCTTATTTTATTTCGAATTTTTCACCTTGAATTGAGAAAGTGCTGAAAAAGTTTTAAAATTTTCACCTTCTTTTTCAGTGAAAAATGTCTGAAAAATAAACAACATTTTTCACTGAAAAAGAAGGTGAAAAAATTGAAATGCTCAACCAGTGTGTGGAATGACCATGAAGCCATAGGACCTGTTATATCCATGCTTTCTTGATCCTTGACTTTCCGGTCATGTCCAGTACCGGAACCTGGAACCGGACGGAATATTCTCGGACTCATCACGGATCACCGGGTTTTTACGCAATGAAGGATTACTGAGCGTTTCCCGTTTATCCGTCTTTATAATCCTTCTTCTTATTGTCCATTTCTCCGACATCACTTCTTCATCCTCTTTGGGACTCGAATTATTGTTATGTCTGACAGGTCACCTGACCCGCACCTTTTTAGGAATACAATTAGGACTTAGCTATATAAACCCTTAACATATGCCATGTACTTCAGTTTGATAATTAATGTTGCTTTGCTCTACGCTTTGCACTGAGTTGTCCTCCGGTTAATTCCTCCGGTCCTCCTTCCTTCACCGGCCTCGGTAGTATGCACATCCTACTGTCCTGTGGTGCTTGCGTTATCTCCCCATATACTTTCCGGAAGTTCCGATCCTCCGGTTCCCGGTTCCGGTTCCGGACTCGTTCATCTCGTTCTTCCTTCGGCTCGGTATATAACAGGACCCCATGTTGTGAACTCCTGATGTGGCAGACTAAGTGTAGTGGACATGCAGTGCTGGCAGACTGAGTCTAGTAAGGGATTGAGCTTGTTGGCTGGTGTCTTGAGTATGTTGCATAATTGTGGGCAAACATAGTGCAGCCTCACAACGCAAGCAGGAATGGGCAGAAGCACCCCAATGATTGGGATATGTGTTATATCCTGAGCCAGAATGAAGATGACCAGCCCGGCAGAGCTCCGGAACCGGAAATTGATCCGGAACCGGAAATTGATCCGGATAACCGGAACAGGGCCGGAGTCAAGAAGTCGGCTTTTCTCGCAAGCACCACAGCTCAGAAGGGTGTGCGACTGTCTGGGGAGGAGCCGAAAATAAGAGAAGGGCCAGAATGGCGAAGAAGAGCAACCGGCAGTCGACCGGAAGTCCGGGGGGTCAACCAGAGGTAGACCAGAGATGAACCGGAAGACCGGTAATGGACCAGAGATGAACCGGAAGACCGGTAATGGACCGGAAGGAAGATCGAATGAAGAAGAAGACATCCAAGGGTACTGAGTTTACCCCGGAGTCGAGTCGCAGACGAGACGAGAAGTTAAGACTCAGTCCATGAAGGAAAACATGGAAACAACATTAATTTTCCAGATGAAGTACTGGAAGTATCTAAGACATATTTATACTACCAAACTAATTGTTGATACTAAAAAGGAATGAAAGGAGGAAAGACAATAATGGTGGGAAGGATTGGTAAGTCAGGAATAAAGGACAATAAGGGATTCATGCGACCGGAGTCAGATGGTGTCGGAAGAAGTGATGGTTATGTAATCAATCATGAGAAGAGAAGTCCAAGACAATAAGTCAGAAGAACAGAAGTACGGATAAACAGGAAAACACTTAGTAAAGTGTTGTAGTGTCATAGGCCCGATGGTCCGAGATGATCCGAATCATTCTGAGATACTCCAGGTTACCGGAAACCGGAGTGTGACCGGATTGTGACCAGAGTGTGACCGGAAACAAGATGCACAGATATAACAATGTGGCAATGCTACCACCAAAGCCTCTGTGGACTGAGGTGCCAAGTCCCTGATCCTCCTGCCTTGCTTCCTCATCATTATTGCATGTAAAAACTTCTTGGCCTGAGCCCTGAGCTACTACAGGAGATTTTGGGTGAAACATGTATTTGAGTAAAGAAGGGAATACAAGTGAATCAAACATGGTACATAGGTAGTATACATACATGTAGCTATTAAATCTATCCCTCTCAGTCAGGTTTATCTTGTGATATCATTTGTGACACTGACCTGCTGCATCAGATGTTCACTCTAGACATGTTGGCCCTCATCCAGAATTGGCTCAAATGTGTCTGGAAAACAATCCAGGTGTCAGTAGCCAGGCTGCTGGGAGTTTGTGGGAGGAATTGGGTCATAATTAGCAGTCTGTTAAGTGCTGAGCCGAGGGGATCAGAATTGCCGAGAAAGTCCGAAGGAAATATGTCGGAGTTCATCACGGAGTTCCGAAGGGTCAGAAGGTCGTTCTCGCAAGCACTACAAACAAGAGTGTGCGACTACCCGGCTTGCGACCAAGGAGAGACAAGTCCAGAGATAAGAACGGGAGGACGAGTGAGGATGCAGGAGGGCCAGAGGGGGCACGGAATATCCGATAGGTCGGAGTCCGACTCAGGTTGCGTTGGAAGGGAGAACGCAATAACATATATAATTATCAAACTGAAGAACAGAGACTAAACTACTTAGCTTAAATACTAGTAAGCTAATTGTTTAGTGAAGTACAATAAGGTGTGAAAGATTAGTAAGTATTAGTCCGTGGACAATAAGTCATCAAGACATCTTGTGAACGATGAGTAAGTATTAGTCCGTGGACAATAAGTGGATGTCCGGATAAACTCCGAGAGTGGAGTAAGGGAATATGAGTAAAAGGAATCCGCTTGTAATCCCTCATCGCGTAATGTCCCTTGCGATGGATAGAAGTCCCCCTCGGAAAGTTCGAAGGAAGTCCAATCGGAGCTCCGAGGAACTCCGAGATGCATGGATATAACACAGTCCAACTACATGGTAAATATAAGTCCATAATTGAGTAGTACTGAAGCTTTCAAAAAAAAAAAAAAGTACTTGTGTCCAGCAGGTGTCTTCAATAAAACACCTGTATGATACATGTCAAGTTCATATTCACAGAAATTGAGCAGGGATTATTTGGCACATTTAATTCATGAGAAACAGCACAGTGCTCCAATTTGAATTCTGGGTGTCCAGATAGCTTAAATATGGTAAGGTCTGCCCTGTGAACACAACACATTTTGCAGGTGGGGAATCCGAAGCGACAAATTGATGCCTTAAAGGCACTTGGCCCATGCACTGTACTGGGCTCGGGATTTCTTATCAGATGACGCATCTCCATTTCTGGCCTTGCTTCTCACAGGGAGCGCAGAGCTTCATTTTGAATTCTGTGTGTCTAGAAAGCTCAAATATCCTCTCATCAAAAGAAGCATTTCCACAAGAGGGATAAGAAACTGGGGCAAATTGGGCCAGCTATATCCGGTGTACAAAAGTAGGGGTGACTGAGCCGTTAGCACCATAGAAGAGCTCTTCTGCGGATAATGGTGCTTCAAGTCCAAAGTACAGTTGAATGATGAATGAAAACATTGATTATATCACTCTGACCAGTTCATGAAGTGCGAGAATTGGGATGCCGCGCTAATTATCAAGCGCAACTACCACATCATGCGCCCAAAGCTCTGCTCCTTCTTGCACGCTTCCTTATGGTTCTGCCAATCCACCTTTTGGCAGTTGCACTAGCAGTACCATCCTAGAGCACAATGTTGAGGCATTCATGTAACAGTTGGAATAACGTGCACCTTCTTGCAGCCCACGCACTTCTGCCATTGCTCAACGCGTTCTTCCTTTTGCTTGCACATGGGATTGCCGCATTCACGAAGAACACGGTCCTTCACGACCTGGTCTTTGTTGACCCAGTTCCACACATTGTCTTGCATCCAGAGGTCTTGCACCAGCCATAGATGATCACGGGTGTCTTCAGCGCCGTTGCCCAACGCACTCTTCCTTTTGCTTGCACATGGATTGCCGCATTCATGAAGAACACGGTCCTTCACGACCTGGTCTTTGTCAACCCAGTTCCACACATTGTCTTGCATCCAGAGGTCTTGCGCCAGCCATAGATGATCACGGGTGTCTTCGGCGCTGTTGTGCTGGTGTGTTGGGTATCAACGTCAACTGCACATCGTCAGCATGGCACGAAGATGGAGGGCACCCAACCCACCCTGCTCCTTGAATTTTCCGAGCACCTTGATGAGCACCGTCAGGAACTGCATGGTGATATGCAGATACTGGCGCGCGAGCTCGCAGTCGCCATTGAGGGTAAACGCGGCCAGGGATGCGGAGTAAATCATCTGCAGGTCGGTCCACTTTGTGACCTTTTGGTGCTGCGCGCCCGTCATGGCCGTGCGGCGCGGGGGCGCAAAGTCGATGCCGCTGCCCGAGGGCATCTCGTCGCACTCCAACCACTGCTGCATGAAGTACAGCACGTCGGCGGGCCGCCAGGCATGCAGCAGGAGTGCGCCCATCCATGCGTGCTGGCCCATGTTGTCCGAGCGGCAGATACATAGGATCTCAATGTTCGTCGCGCTGTGTTGTTAATAACTTATGTTTAGAAATGCATCCAGGGCGAGAAGGAGAGGCAACATACACAGCTTCGTCCCAGGATGCCTCTTGATCAGAACCACCACCATCAGCCAGCGCAGCAGGGGAGCCCTGCTCCCATTGTCGGCACTATACGCCCGCGCCCCCCGGACGCCACTGTCAGCTCGGACTCCGACGAAGGCTCGCCGACGCCGGAGGTCACTAAGTCCCCCAACACCCGCCGCATCGTGCAGCATAGAAAGACCCAGCCAGGCCAGCCCGAACTGGAGCCTCTCCGCTACGACGCCGACATCGACTCCGACATGCCCGCCTCGACGGCTCCGGCACCTAGCACGGCGGCCACAGGCAGTGGTGCTGCTCCAGTGGCCTGGCCGCCAGAGCACGTACCCCTCCTTGCCGCCCTCGAGTCACTTTTGGCTTGGGCTGTGGCGACGACGACTGCACTCCAGCTGGAGGGTGAGGAGGTTCCTCCCTACCCCCCCACCATTCAGGCCCTTGTCCGCACTTTGTGCTCACGAGCGAGCCTGTCACCCCCCACATCAACACCGACCTTTGCCAGCGTGGCAGCTGCTGCACCACTTACGACGCCTGTTGATTCGCGATCGACTACACCGCCCCCGCGTATCGTGCATCACAGTATTCGGACCGAGCCCCCATCACCGCGGGATTTGCCTTCCGCTCTGCTTCACACCGCCAATCCCCCTTTCAAGAAATGTTTGCCCCGCCGGCGCGCGCATCAGCGCTCGCCACATCACACCATTTACCGGTGGCTTGGTGCACCCCCTCTCTCTGCGGAACGTCCTCCGGAGGTCGACATTGTCAGAGTCCTGGAGCGCTCAGTCTCCGACAGAAACACTGCATCATGCATACAGGGTGTGTCGTGGACCCCAGCAGGACACTTGGCTATCCACACCCGGGCACCTTACCTGGCAACACAGCTCGCTCCCTTTTTCCCCCACTTTGACAACACGTTCAAGGGAAATTTCAGAAGCTTTGGTGGCTTTGGGGAGAAGTGCATCCTGGATGTTGACACCCCATGGACCTGGGTTGTCCTCCACGGTGTTCCAGCGAAGGTGTTCTGGGGGTAATGGACGGCGAAGGCCAGGAGATTTGGACGGAGCTCGCTTCCCAGGGCTATGACAAGGAGGTGCTGATGTACCACCCTATGGTGAAGACTGGATGGAGCCGAGATGACGAAGACCACCTCTCGGTCAAGTTCGCCTTCACAGAGGAAGGGTCCGCAAAGTGTTTACTTGCGCAGCGTGGGCTTTTCCTTTTTGGTGCTCACTGTCGGGCCACCAAGTATCAGCTCTGATCCCTCTCCTTCATTCAACGTACCCTGCGGCTGACACTCACATCGGTTACACTCCTCCATGTCCTTAGCACAATTATGTGCCCCTGCGGAATTTCCGCTTCGCGCCCGTCCTGCACGGTGTCGCAAAGTTTAGCTTAATGTTACATCCCTACGACAGCCCCAAATCTACCTACCGAACGTACTACTACCGCTTGCTTTATCCCTACCATATGTCCTAGACACAGAGGGGAATAAACCGAAAAAAAAAAAAAAAAAAAAAACCTTCGTTCCAGCGCTTTGCATTCACGCACGCACGCATGAGGGTTCCTACACTGCGGGCAAGTCCCACGGCCGTGGGTTCATGGCGTTTGATCCGCGTAGGACCGACACTTGCCATGGCATTTGCCACGGCGTTGCACAAGCGTTGCACAACTGGTCACAAATCGGGAGTCCGGCCCGCGGGCGCGGAACACACGATGTCAGGTTTTCGTCGAAGCGTTTAATTACATTATCTCCCTCTCGACCACCATCTTTTCTCTCCGAGTCCCTTCCCCCTTGCAAGACTACTCTTCCCCCGCCCGCTGAGAAGAACTGCTGCTTTCTTAACTGTCGTTGCCCCTCTAGGCAGCGTCTCACACCAATCTCACACTGTGCAATGTCGATGATCATTATGGTTAGAATGGAATACAGCTATCTACGTCTCAAGCACCAGTGCACTGTTCACTCAGCCATCCACGGACTGCTATAATACCTGTACAAATACTGCCCAGCCAAATTCTGCTGCACGCCTGCCCATGTCGTCGCCTCGAGGCCAGGAAATCAATGATCGGCATTCATTTAATTCGCTCTTTCATCTCTAAGTCGAGTCGTCTTTCAAGTCTTTCACTCTGCATACTTCCATGCCTCCTAAAGCTACCCAGTCCAAGGCTTCAGCAAAGAAGAAGCAACAGAAGCCCAAGGTCAACTTCGGTGCCAACGGGCGCAAGCGCAAAGGGAGCCCTGACGCGACTACTGCCGGAACCTCTTCCCAGAAGAAGAGAGCTCGTACCAATGGTGCCTCGGGGTCAACAAGCTCCACCTCCACTGGTAGTACAGCTGCAGGGGGGGCACGTCTGCCAATGCGTCTGTGTCGGGCGGCGCGGCAGGTACCAGTGCAGGCGGCACGGCGGGGACCAGTGCGGGCGGTGCGGCAGGGACTGGTGCGGGTAGCGCAGCCGGGACCGGTACCAATGTGAATGCCGACGGTACTGGGAAGACCCCAGCCAAAAAACGCGTCCGAAAGACCTGGGGTATTCGTCCCAAGGAGGTTAAGGACAACGCGAAGCCGACACAGGTGAGTTGTTTCTCTGTTCCATTCCTTGGACGGCTCGGTGACTAAAGGAAAATTCAGCGCGCATTTCAGCGCGTCATCAGGGCAGTTTGTGGGCTGCTCACCCAGGCAGCTGTACTTCCCTCAGCCGCTGATGCACGAACCCACTATGACAAGCGCTTCGACGACGTTGACGACCCCCGTGCTCACATGCGGTCCCTCGTTGACCAATCGAGGACTGCTGTTGAGGCGGCAGTCAAGGTCGCCACCACGCTCATCAAGGATGCGCGAAGAATTCCTGGACCCATCGCAAATGATATCGCGCGTATTCCCGAAACTCATCTCGCGACTGTTTTCACCATGATTATGAAGGCTGGCCTGCGCGGGTTTTGTCCTGACGTCGAAGGGCCAGTTCATTCAAAATACAATGAACTTCACCGTCACTTGGCGGTCTCTGGATTTCAATTTCTCTCGGCTTCACTTGCCCTCACTGCTTTGGACGTAAACAACCAGGTCGCTCAGGACACGAATATCCTCAACGACATGTACGACAATTATGTGTACGGAACGTTGGCTCAGAAGACCAAGATGGAGCGGCGAAACCCTGGGAGTCTCACCCAATCCCTCAAAAACAGCATTGAATTCAAGGCTCGTGCTCGGGTGTGTCTTCCCTTCCATCCTTCCATTTGTTTTTCTCCTGTTCTGACAAGTCGTTTCAGTTGGCTAAAACTCGGTTCGACACCGCCCGGAGACTCGAGTTTCGAAAGCCAGTGCAGCGTATCACAGCGGTTGCGGAAGCCCACTCGGACGATGAGCATGCTCCCGGGGGGGAGCTGCGCATCCGCACGAAGCCAGGACGCAATCCCGTCATAGAGCGTTTTTTTATCGAAGAACTCGACGTGGAATCTCAGGCATATTTCGCACGCAATGCGAGACCAGGTCAGAAGTATGTTCAAATCCAACTGCGAGTAGATTCGTGATTACTGACATAGTTGCAGGGCGCCTAAACCCCGCGTTCGCGAAGACCCTCGTCTCCCTGCCTCCAAGCTCGGCATGTTTCTACCCCCCGATGTTCCTGTCGATTTCTTCACTCCCAAATTCTACAATGCGCTGACTCTGAAGGAGCGTGCCCGCTACGCAAACACTGGTGTCGCATTTCCGCTTGAAGAGTTCGTTTTTGACGAAGCACATGATGCTTGGATGTACATGGGCAGGAACGAGTTCATGAAGAAGTACGGGAACGATGTTTTAGAGCAATATGACATCCCATCTCCGGAAGAGATGGCTGGGCTCAGCGATTCCGATGCTGAGGACGACGAGGAGGAGGAGGTCGATCTCGAGGATACGGACGAGGAGGATGATGAGGAGATGGAGGTTGACGATGAGGTTAGACCTCAGCAGGAGTAGGTGGTGGATCTGAATTTGTATTTTTCTTTTCTTCCATAGATGCCAGTTTCGCCAATAGACTTGATTGTGGCTACTTGGGTCGAGACATCGAAACAATGAAATAACACAAACAGACAGATTGAATTAAATGAGTACACAATGGCTACACAACGACTACTCGGTAAGATTTGGAGACATTGAATGGGACAGCGTTAGATCGACCGTGAGCATGTTCGTGCAAGAGGTGGAGGGGATGGACACGCCCGCCGGTGTGGAGGGAGCAGTGAGCATGCACGACGGTACAGAGGAGGTACAGGGCAGCAAGGGGCGGCGTCTGCGGAATTGAGGAGCGCACGCGGTCGCCAAAGCGGAGGACATACGCGGCGGCGTGGTGAACACGGAAGAGGCGCAGGCGGCATGGGGAAAGATGAGAGAGTGTGGCCAGCAATGCGCGGGTCGTAAGGGGCGGTAGTGGGGTGGCGGGGAAGACGAGGCAGAGGGCATGTGCAGCGTCAGCGCTCGTACCAATACATCACAACCTGCGCTCGCGCGGCGAGCGAGGCGCTGGGCCTCAGATTCGGAGTCGATGGCACTAGGCCAACGACAGGGGGCGGACACTCGGTCCGGGTGGGGGTCGACGCTTGGTCGGTGGGAGGGGGACGCCAGGTCGGAAAGCAAGAGGAAAGCGGCAGAGCGGAAAGAGGGTGCGGGGAAGGAGCGTGAGGGTGGGGGGTCGGCACTCAGAGCGAGCGCGGGATGACGCGGTGCATGTGGCGGCGGCGCGCGGCGATGGAGGGGATCTCCGCGGCGGGAGCGCTTGCCCTGGTAGGTCTTGGGCCCCGCGGAGGTACTGGGGGCCGAGGTGTGGGTGGAGGTTGTGGCGGCCGCGTGCGAGGTGCTGGCGGCTGCGTGGGTGGTGGTCACCTGCTTCGTCGAGGTGGCCTGTTTCGTCGGGCGGCGGCGGTGGTCCCCGCAGCCTTGGTCGTCGTCGCCTGGGCTGGCGTGCCGCCCGACACGAACGCGGCGACGGGCGGGCCAGGGAACTGGTACTTGCTCTTCATGTTGTAGACCTGCACGCGGTGTGAGTGAGCAGCATGGGCGCCAGGGGAGCGGCGCACGTCAATGAGGATGCCGGCGGCGGTGGGCTTGTACGCGCCGGGGAAGGTGACGAGCTCGTTGGCAGCGGGGGCGCCGGTGCCGGAGCCGGTCAGGGTGATGTGCGAGAAGCTCGGGTAGAACTCGGCGCCGCCCTTGGACTGCGCGGTGTGGAGGGCGATGATCTCATGGCGGAGGAGGTAGTTGCCCGCTTTGAGGTTCGAGGGCAGGGTCACGCTTGCGGGCGTTCCGTCGTCTAAACTAGCTCAATCGCAGCACAAATCCTGCACGGAAATCACGCACCGAGCTTCGCCTGAGCCCAGTTCCCGCTCGCATCCTGGCCCTGCTCCACGATCTTAAACCACTTCGCCTTGGTGGCGTCGAACTGGGCGCACTACCCCGTGCCGTAGCTCGCGAGGTAGGTCATCATCGGGCCGACGTCGTGGAACCAGTTTCCGTCGGCCGTGGCTGTGTTCCAGTCGAGGAGGATGGTATCGCCAGGGGCGGCGGTAGCCGTCAGCGCCGCGGGCAGTGCGTCTCGGCCGCAGATGATCTCGTTCAGCGTGAGGTCCTTCATGGGGAGGTTGTTCGCAATCTGGCGGACGACGGCTCCGCTTGGTGTCCGTGTGTGGTGGCGGCGCGCTTGGCGGCTGGCTTCACGGCGGTGGGGTCGTGCGCTGGTGCGGGCACGGGGCCTGGTGGCGTTGAGTATGTGGCGGGTTGTTGCGAGCGCTGCAGTGCCCACGCCTGCAAAGCCCGCATCAGTGCCAGCACGGTGTGCGTCAACGACGGGACGTAACCCTGCGTGCGCTGTGCGACGACATGTGCTGTGCGAGCGTGGGGTACGTGATCGTGCTTGGGGAGAGGGTGCGTGGGAGGCCGTCGATGGGGCGATCTGGGGTGTGAGTGAGTACGGGGATGGAGGGGGAGGGCAGGGAGGGGAACGCACCGGCGGTGCTGAGGGCGCTGAGACGCACGGAGAGATCGTCTGGGCGCATTGGGGGTGGGGGTGCGGCGGCGCAGGTGCTTGGGTAGGAGGGGGGTGAGACAGGAGCCGGCAGTCGTTTCAGGCACCATGTGTCAGCACGGCCCACGATCGTTATCCCACGCGCCGGCGTCGATGCGCGCGGGTTACGGGATTCGGATTAGGGTCCCAGCGGCTTAGTGCAAGCATTAAGCAGTGTGGAGTCTCGAGCGCCAGCAGCACGACGTGGAACCGCGAGCCGCACACCCAGAGCGACCCGTGTATTCGCGGGCGCCTCTGGCCTTCTGGATGTACGGCATGCGGCGCGGCGCTTCGCGACTTGTGTCCGGCTCGTTATCAGAGTCGTTGGCAATCTGCGGTTCGGGTACCATGCTGAAAAATGCATAGGCGTCAGTTCGCCCGGCTATGGGTGTGGCGCAGACGTACCTGCGGCGGGTAATTATTGCGGTCGAGCCATCGCCAGCACGAGGTGAGAGAGATCAGCGCTCAACGCAAGCGATCGTGAACCATGTAAACTCACATGAAGCGTGGGATCTCTGCCTCGAGAATCTCCCGCATGGACTAAAATAGGGTCTACCACGGGTGATGGCGACACAGGTGAATCCGCGGATATCATCTGCAGATTTTGATCCGGGTGGCGGCCCACGGGTTACGGGTAACCCGCGCCTCTCAACCGTGCAGATGCGGGTGGGGAGACCTCAAATTTGCGATACCTGCGGATAACCCGCAGAGCAGACGCAGAATTTATTTTTATTTTATTTCATTTCACCAGTCTCCACGTTGATTAGGATCAGCGTCTGAACTTTGAAGCGTATGATGCCATCTTTGGCTTCCGACAACGTGTCATCCCGCACTCTTGGCATAGTACCGCACTCCCCACTCTGGAAGCGGACTGGACGTCCTGGCGTGTGCGCCTGCTGACGGCAGAATCCATAACTGTTTCACATACCTGGTCTCCTGCGATGTCTTGAGCCTCCGCCGACCGAGTATTTTATTCAATACAAAATCATCTGCTTTTGCTCCTCCATTTCAAATATTCTACTTCGGGTTTTAACTCGGCTACACAACCATGAATGACCTTGAAAAAACTGTCCAAATGTACTATTGAGCTGCTGAAACATTGCTATGGATCCAAATCTCAGATTTGAGTGTTTAATACTGCATAAGGGGTGCTCAATTCTTGGCTCATCTCGCCCATCTAATTTCTGCCCATCTCATATTTGTTCGAAATAAATAAAGATTTTGATCTCGGATCATGATACGGCAAACGGCGCCGTTTCGCCTCTCTCTGCTTACACGTCCACACTCTCTAATTCTCCGCAATAGCAATCCAGTTAAGTGCCGAAAGATCAAGGGTTTCAGTGATATCATCGTGGAGAAGCTGCGCCTCCTCCTCGTCGTATCCCAGGAGATCAGCTTCATCGGGGTCCTCCTCCAGTACAATAGAAGCTGCAAGAAAGGTCTCCGCAATGTGCAGGACATCTGCTTGTGTCTGTGCTTTCGTGATGCGCAGCATAGTACTTATCGAGGGGAGATCAATTATCACAGCGTAAGCGAGGCGAAACGGCACCGTTTGCCGTATCATGATCCGAGATCAAAATCTTTATTTATTTCGAACAAATATGAGATGGGCAGAAATTAGATGGGCGAGATGAGCCAAGAATTGAGCACCCCTATACTCAACATATTACCCTTCTGCAATGTGGCACCAGATCAGTCCGTGTTTACAATCATGTGATGTCTGTAACAAACCGTGTTCTTTGCACATTCATGTGTCGAACAATGTGTTTCTAGCCATTAAAAAAAAGTAAAAACAAGAGAAATGGAACCTATGCATTGTCATTGTTCAATGGAGTCCATAGCGGAAATCAGGAGGATAAAAAGTTCTAGGAAATAAAAATGAGACCATAGAGGGTTGGGTATCTACCGACGGCCTCGATTGAGTGCCCAGCACACTGTTAAAACAGGTTTCCTGCTGTTGTAAATGCCTGCCGGCCGTTTCCATGCAGTCAAATGTGTGATGACATGGCGGGGTTCAATGACAATCCCATTGGCCTCAGGTTCAGCCTCGACAACTGCAGTCATTAATTCGGGATGATCGGCATAGAATTGGATAGGGAGAGGTCGATGTTTGTGAACAAAAATGAATGTTCGAAGAATATTGTCAAGAGGGATTTTAAAAACAGCAGTGATGACCCCAGTAGAGGTCTGAGGCTGGTTGAGGCCGGTGCCTGGCTCGTAAAATTGAATAAGACTATTTGCTGAGTGCGAGGAGGAGGTGCTATATGTCCGCTTGTCGATGTAGAACTTTTGGCATCGTTTGCCTCGGGGTGGTAGAATCAAGGACCGATGGTCTGGATCCGGAAGTGTGATTGTACCTGCAGCAGTGTGAGTCCCCCAGAAATTAAGCTTGTGCTCTCCAATGCTGGCCAGATATGTGAGAATCAAGGTGTAGTGTGGCTTCTGAATTTCACGGCATTTCTTTGCGAAGAAGGTAGCCAACTGTTCCTCATCCAGCTCGGTGGGTGATTGGAGTGATTTGGGATCTGAGTGGTCCAGAATGTTGTCAAGACCCTGCAAGGCAGCAGTATGGACATTGAGTGCATTCTTTTCATGTTTTCGCGCAAGTAACCGCCCAAGACGAGCAAAGTGTACAAGCCTGGTATAGTCCATGTCGTCTAAATTTAGTGAGTGAGAGAGCTTCAGTGCAGATGGTCAGCTAAAACTTACAAAAGTGGTCATTTGTCTTGATTTTCTGCAGCATGCCATTGACACGTTCGCCCATGAATTCATTTTGGCTTGCTAGAGGTCCCCAGTTTTTGAGAATATCTGGAATGTGCATCGCATAGTGGTGGGTTGGTAGAACATTGACATCTGGGAATAATTTTTGGATGGAATCAAAGTATTCAGAATAGGAGTCCATGAATGAATCTGCGGCTGAGTTCGAGGTTTTGAAAGATGCTACAAGGTTTGTAGATCCAACCACAAGACAAAAACTGTGTAACAGGGCTTCATGTCGGGCAGGATCATCATCAAGTTCCATCTCAGGCAGAACAAGCGGAAGAATGACCGAAAACAAAGTGAGATACTGTGCTGCCTTTAATTTTCCATGCTTTGGTTCACCAAGATTTCCAGGCAGACGAGTCACGTGTGTGGGGAGGGAGACATCTGTAACACAGCGGCAAATAGTCTCGAGACGTGGCTTTGTGAATTTCCAAGATCCTCGCACAGCAATATCTTCAAAGTCGTTGTCGTCATCATGGACTTCATCATCATGGTCTGTGTCATCTGGAGGATTTGACTCTGGAACAGGTGTGACCTCCGAGGTTGAGCCATCCATTGGGTCATCGAAATCTGGTGCTGGAGTACCAGTGGGAGTTGTTTCATCTCCTTGTTCTTCTTCATCCGACTGCGTAGCACGAAGATATTCGTCCCGAAATTTTGCAAATGCATCAGGGTTGAAATTTTCCTCGTCATTGAGCACATCTTGTGCATCTGCCTCTCCCCCAGCATCCGATATTTCCGAGTCAGTCCAAAGATCATTGTCATCAGCATCAAACTCTGCAAGATTCTGTGTCCGTCGGGCGTCACGCCCTATTCCCCAAAGTACACGAAGTTGGTGTTCAAGCACACCTTGAAGCCAATTGTGCATGAAACCCAGTATAGTGTCATTCACAGGATCACGGTCTGGCATGAGGTGCAAAGAGCACCATCGGACCCCAGTTTTCTTCTCGGATGCAACCCTTTCCCCCTTGGTTGGGTATCTCAACCAGGCTCTGGCCTGTCTGCGCACAGTGGCAGCTATTCGCTTTGGCCATGACCAGTAATCAAGTCGATTCTTCTCATGCTGTGTGAGAAGACAGAAGGAGCAAAACATTGTAGCTGAGTATGAGAGAAATCCGCCTGCTTCTTTGGCTGCTGGAAGATCTGCTACAAGGGGAATAATTCGTGCAGTAATTTTCACCCCTTCTGGATGAGAAAATGTGTTCACGAGTTTCCCTGGGAGATGATAGGAGAGGATTGTCTGCATGAGTGGATTGAGGAGAGGTATCAGTGTTGTAGCGGTGGGCTTGCTCGGCGATGGTGTGAGCCCTACAATGAAAACATTTTCTGGGAGATAGCGAACTTCGGGGGGCAGATTGAGGCAATAAAGGATAACCGTGCCGGTGGAGACCTGTTTTCCTGTTCATACAGTTCTAAGAGTTTCTCAAAATAAGATCACTCTTTAATCACGTACCAGCTAGCCTGTTCGACCGCGGGTTAAACCAGTCGATGTATAACCCAAATACCAAGTTGTATTTGTCTCCCAACTTTTTCAGCTCCTGCCACCGTGGACTGTCCTGAAGATCTGCCATTTCTTCTCCAGCTGCAGGTGCTGGCCTCTGATATGATTTCGCCAGATTGTCCTCTATAGATTTCCGAGAGAGAAACCATTCGAGCCAAGATTCAAATTTCTGTGTGTTGAATGTTGTTTTAGGAACCCGTTTGGACTCCTTTCCAAAACGCTGTGTCCTCCAAAGTTCAGCCTTGCAGCTGACCCGCGATTTCTTCGAAACCTTTGCTGTGCATCTCTCCGGCATTTCAGCCAGTGATGGGTATAGAGTATAGCACTTTGGACAGCAAGGGGTACGAACAATCTCCGGCTCGCTGGTATAGTTCCGGTAGATAGTTCGCATGTCCTTAGGAATCTGGAGTTTTGGAAACTGAATCTGGATTCCTTGTGCTGCCAAGGCTATCTGCACAAGCTCCAGGGTAGCAGTGAGGATAAATTGAAGGGCCTTCAGAATCGTGTTTGCTGTTTCACGGCTAATGCCAGCCTTAAGATTGAGCCAGACAAGCAAGGCTGAGCAGAGCTGAGTAAGGAGAGCCACTTGGATCACAATATTAACACCTGCATTTTTTTTTTTCAGCACAGGAAGAATCAAAACAAGTCTTTGTTGCGCACCAGGCAAGTTCCCTGGCTTGGCCTTGGTATGCACCTCATCATCTGAGAGTTCTTCCACCCCTGTTGGGTGGAAACCACTGGCTTGAGAAAAATCCGGTGAACTTCTTGCAGCTGCTGAAAGTTCATGGAGACGCCGCTGTTGTTGAGTGATTTTTCGCCCAGGTACTTTGTGGCCCTCGACAGTGACATGGTGCTTGATGCACTCAGGACAGACGCACACCACCTTTTTTACCATACTGGCTGAGGAAGGGGGGTGGAAGGGATGAAGAGCCCTGCTGCTGTTGGCTGGTCTTTATCTCACGTTCACGCAACAGCATCAATCAGTTCGATCTGTCTACGATACGATTGATATCAGATCGATAAGACCTAAACAATAATTTCTGTGGCAGCTTTGCCGTCTCGTTGTATAGCTTGGTATGGGAAGGAGCATCATTTGTGCATGCTTCAAGTGTAACTTATTCATGAGGGACACAAGTCTGACCTCCAGAAACCTGTCTATTCAAATACTACCTTTCTGCGTTGATCCGCGGTGAAGTGTCTCGGCACGACCTGCCGGCTGATTTGACAAGTGGAGACTGATCATTGTGCAATGCCTGGCAAACGCCATGGCAAATGTCGGTCCCACGCCAGTCAAATGCCATGAACCCACGGCCGTGGGACTTGCCCGCAGTGAGACCGGACGCGTGGACGAAGAGGCATCTGCCAACCAGTCAGGGAGGGAGAGCGAGTCATGCGCCATTCGGAAACTGACTACAAATATTTGAGAGCTCAAGAATAAATAAGACGGTAAGGCCAGTAAGGAACAACTCGCGGCTGCTTGCTGGATGACACTGGATATTAGGTCAGCGGGTTTATCTGACTTGACCTTTAACTGCGCTGGCATCCACTCAAGAGGCACTCGATTCGCTAAGCGAACCCACCATCAACCACACGTGACGCAAGGGCACCTTCCATATCGGGTTGCTACGTCAGCCGCATCAGTCCGGGGAACAGCAACGCTCGCTCGGACTGTATGCAGCGTACACGGGCAGGAAAAACACAGAAATATTTGCATGGCATATCTACATGGTATATTACACACGAGAATTTTTCTGGGGGTCTGGGGGAGGCGGTAACTTCAAAATAAGCTTCCGGATCTTCGTTGGCCGCGGTGTGCGCGAGTCGCTGCTAGGGTTCGATGCTGGGTTCCATTCGTTCTCCTTATTGGCCCTGCGGCTGGGAGAATTCGGAGGACTCGCTGCGGGCCGCTTCTGGCCGCGACTCGGAGGAGGAATGGAGGGATTGGGAGGGGCGGCCGCCAGAATGTCGATGACATCGCCGCGGGGAATCCCGAGGGCTTCTTGTTCAGCAGAGCTGACCTGGATGGTGGAAATGAAGTCCTGTGCACGGTACGCGACGCGCCGGTGGCAGAGGGACAAAAGGAGGTGGGCACTCGGTAACACTGGGTGCCACAGCTGCCGCTGGATGAAAGATATAACTTATAAGTGCTCGAGTCGCATCTGCCGAATTGCAGACGTACCGCAAGTTGCGGACCGCATATGATCGTTAAAAGTCTTTTGACTGGATCCCTTCCCAAACTTCTTGTTGCATGCAGGACAAAAAAGCGGCATAGAATTTGAGTTGCCAGCCGGCGTCCATGAGACCACGGAGATTGGTGCCGAAGTAGAGGGCGTCGGTTGAGGACCAGAGGAGCCGCATAGGGTCGGAACACATCATTCGGGGGGTATTGAGAATGTACGGGATTCATTTATGTGGCGTAGAATGTTGTTTATGGACAGTATTTAACAGCGGTCTTGGTGGTTTGTCGGTAGTGGTCACGATTGCTGCGCTGTGAGTTGTTGGCTTGGTTGGGGAGATTCCCTTGAGCAGCAAGTGTGGGGCTACTCCCTATCGATCCAGATGTGCGACGCCGAGCCTTTGGGCGCGTCGCACACCGAGCGGGACGCGTTGCGGCGGCGGTTGATGCGGGAGAGACGGTGCTTTGTTTGAGAGGTCAACACCCCGATATGGAAGGTGCCCTTGCGTCACGTGTGGTTGATGGTGGGTTCGCTTAGCGAATCGAGTGCCTCTTGCATCCACTTCCTCAGTTTTCACAACTAAACACATTCAATGACTATGGCGTGTCCAATCTGTTCATGTCGATTCTCAGGCGACCTGCCGCCAGAGCACGCAGAATTTCACTCGGCCTGCCTGTCCTTCGTTCCTGTAACGACGCTGGACGAGCTCAGACGACCCTGGGGCCGGCAGGACGGGAAGCCGGTGTTCGTGCGCGCCCCGAGATACAGTACGCTGGCCTCGGCGCCAATCTGTGGGTGGGCGAGCGATCGAGAACTCCAAGCTGTTTGGGCGCGACGGCTCGATGCTGGTTGCGGGTATGGCCTCGAGTTTGCGACGCGGCAGCGCAATAAGTTTGCGCGCGCGATCTCGCGATTGGAGACGGCGAACAACAGTGCTAAGCTCGAGTTTCGTGTCAATGAGGCAATTGGGTGCGTCTTGAGGTTGACAGTGCTGAATTTTTTATTCATCTAACTCTCTCTCTAGCAATTGTCCGAAGTATATCAACGGCCGGGACCTGATTCCACATCCGACTGCCGCTCCCAGTGTAGCGTACCAGCAGCTTCACCTGTCTCCTGGCGATCGCCTCCCCGACGAAGCCATTTCGTTTATTACCGTCTCCGATACTGTTTTCTTTGGCACTACATATAAAGCCCAGGCCAAGGATTCCATGATCTTCCCCTCGCATCTGGGTATGAACCAGCGTGAGGGCCAGGTGGGCTTTATCCGCGTCGTCCCCTCTGACCGCAGGACGGTGATGATCCCCGATTTCTCTGGTTTGCAACATATATCCGCCCTTCTGGAAAACGCATGCTCACTTCCCTCAGGTGATCGATTCGTGACCTCGCTCGGAAATATCGAGGCCACGCCCGCATCCCTCACATTTATGGATGTCGCCTGCATTACCCGTCCGTCAACGACCGGGCACTTCGCCTGGGCGGAGGTATGGTGCACTTCAACGCGCTTCCTACCCGCTTGCTTACGCGTTTTTCTACTCCATACAGTCCCCCGATCCACCTGCTCGCCGAGGAGGCACGCCGCGCCGCGCTGCTCTCCAAAATCGAGCTGCACAGCTAGTCCATGGCGACATTCACCTGGGAGGTGTCGGCCGAGCTGCACATCACCCCGGGGCAGGCGGTCATCATGGACATAGCGCCCCTCGTCGGTTGTCCCCGCCTACCCCCACATGGCGCCGAGCAAGCCTACGAGAGCATCTGCACGTGGAGGG
Organism: Mycena sp. CBHHK59/15; assembly: GCA_029204085.1. Taxonomy (NCBI): domain Eukaryota; kingdom Fungi; phylum Basidiomycota; class Agaricomycetes; order Agaricales; family Mycenaceae; genus Mycena; species Mycena sp. CBHHK59/15. The sequence continues at coordinate 56,174 of JARGXW010000764.1, forward strand.
TGTCCAGCGTGTACGGCGCTGCGGGACCGACGCGCACGTACGCGCTCACGATGCGCGAGAAGCCCGGCGGCGCGGTCACGGGCCCGCTGCTCGCCATCAAGCGCAAGCTCGCGGACGTGCGTCCCGAGGCACGTGCGGATGCGCGCTGGCTGGAGCTGCGTGTCGGCATCGTCGGCGTCACGGGCGACTTTGTCCTCCCGGAGCCGGATGCGGGCGCGATGCCCCCGTCGCTTCTGGTGGCGATGCCCCGCAGGAAGCTGCTCTGGATCGCGGGCGGGATCGGGCTGACGCCGTTCCTGTGCATGCTCAAGGCGCTCGCGCGCACCCACGCCGCGTGGGGCATCCGCCTCGTGCTGGCGATGGCCGAGCCCGACGTCCTCGTTCCGCTCGTTGAGACGGCGTTCTACGCAAATCCGGGAGATGTGCGCTTGTGTTGAGGAGGACGGGTGTACCAGAGGTGGACACGCGGATCGCGTTCCGGAGGGGCGGGTTTTTTCGAGCCTTCGGTGGTGGACGAGCGAGAGGTGTATTTGTGTGGGTGGAGTACCGGAGGCCGCGGTGAGAAGAGGAGGCTTTGAGTATTAGTCTCGATTATTTCAAGCACATGGTTTCAATTGTGATACAAGGCAAACAAACAGCAAACTGGGACCCACAAAGGCCTTGACGCTCACCGGTGAGATAATGGCCCAGACGTGAAGGATGCGCCGGCGTTCCAATCTCTGTCCACACCGAGCAACGAACGGCGACACGCTTCGAGGTATAAGCCGGGTGAAGAATTCTGGCTCGGTCATCGCGACTGGCTAAAAGATCAGGGATACCTACTTCGCCCACGGTATCAAGCTGGGTGGAACCCATCTTGGCGAGTTACGGATGCTGATGAACACGAGGATGGGCAATACTTCATGGTAGATCTCGCAGACTTTTTGAATTTATGTATAGCTGACGTGGGCGCCCCTCCAGCGCAGCAATGTTATGGATGCCACCATGAGTTCAGACGGCTCTTTCGTTATGATGAAGCAAGTAGAGAGCCCAGGCTCCGAGCTGGACATTGCCGTCTGGTTTCAGAAGAGCCACAGCGATCTGACCCAGCAAACCATTGCGTGCCTATCTACAATGTCCTCTCCGATCCACATGAGCCTGGCTGGGCAATCATTGTTATGCCCTTACTTCGGAGCTTCGATAGGCCCCGCTTCGACACGATCGGAGAGGCTGTAGGGTTCTTCACGCAGATATTCGAGGTCAGTCATCGCAAATACGGGTTACAGAATCCTTGTTGACGTTGGACATGTCTTCCAGGGACTTCAGTTCATGCACAAAAACATGTTGCGCATCGGTGTGTGGCTTCTTTCAACCGTATCGCTTCCAATTCTGAAGACCCGGGGTAGCGATTGCACAAGCAAGAACATAATGATGCATGGTTCCTCTCTTTATCCGGTACCTTTCCACCCTGTACAACAACACCTCAAGCGAGACTTCAGCGGGAAAGCACCCCATCTGACCCGCACCCAGCGTCCAGTGAAATACTACCTCACAGATTCGGGCTGTCGCGGAAGTATAAACCGGAAGACCGCCCTCCCCTGGAACCCATTATTATGGCTGGCGACAAGTCTGCTCCAGAATATCGAGTATGCGATGCTTGTGATCCCTTCCCAACGGATGTATATCATCTCGGAAACCTCATCAGAGGGGAGTTTTGCAGGTAATTGTCCATATCCTCAGCGATGTATCTTGTCCAACTCTCGTTATTCAGGGCACTGAGTTTAGAAGCCAGAAGCGCGGTTTCGAATTCATGGAGCCGCTGGTGGCTGATATGGTTCAGACCGATCCATCCCTACGTCCAGACGTGGATGAGTAGTGCGGCGCTTCGGTGATATTGTGCAGGGATTAAGCAGTTGGAAGCTTCGCTCACGCGTGAGCAAGGTCGCAATGATTTTGGTTTTTATTACAGTGTTCCCCATTGGATTCGGAGACTTCAATTCATTGTCAAGAGAGTTCCCCAATTCCTGTCCCATCCTAGTTTTACCAATACCGTACATATAGCAATTTTGGTTTTTCCTGATGCGTGCGGCGCTAAGTACTCTCTCGCCGCGTCCGCACCGAGAATACACTACTAGGCATCACGGACATTCCTGCGCGGCGACACCTTTACGCTTTGCGCGGACGTGGGCGTCGTGTGTCGCGGCTTGGGCTTTGTGCCAGACTTCTGGTGTGCTGCTCGTGTATCTCCCGGCAGCTGCGAGACGACGAGTGAATGGCTTGTCACGGTCTCAGCCCCAGTCTACCCCGTTCTCTCTCATATTACCCGCATCCCCCATACTCTCTTTCCTCCGCCTGCTTATGCTATGCCCCCGCGCGCATCGATCCCCAGTCTCGCCCCTCATGTCGCTCGCACTCGGCCCCACTAAACGGTGCTTAACTCTAAATCTTTTTATTCACGGTCCATCTACTGACATGTTCTGTGCCCGCTGGCTCCGCCGACTGCAACGGCCAACGCGGCACACCGACGGACACGGACACACACGCCCTGTCGGCGACCCGCCTTTCCGACCAGCCCTGCCGCGTGTGAAAGGTACACCAAGCTGTTTGGGCGCGACGGTCCGATGCTTTTTGCGGATATCAGCATCGAGCTTGCGACGCAGCGGCCGCATTAAGTTGGTGGGCGCGATCTCGCGATTGGCGATGAGGCAATTGGTGCGTCTTGAGGTTGACGGCGTTGAACTCTTTTGTTCATCTAACTCTTCCTAGGATTGTCTAAAGTATATCAACGTCCGGGACCTGATTCCACATCCGGATACCGCCCCCAGCATTGCGCACCAGCGGCTTCGCCTGTCCGCAGGCGATCGGCTCCCTGGCGAGACCCTCTCGTTTATCACCGCTCCGATACCGTCTTCTCTGGCACGACATACACAGCCCAGACAAGGATCACATGCGGTTCCCCCGCATCTAGGTATGAACTATGAACCAACTCGGGGGCCGGGCGGGCTATATCTGCGTCGTCCTCCGACGGAAGGACTTTGGTGGTCCCCGATTTCTCTGGTTCGTAACATATATTCGCGTGCTTCCTGGAAGACGCATGCTCACTTCCCGCAGGGAATCGATTCATGACCTCCCTCGGAAATATCGAGGCCACGCCTGCATCCTCACATTTATGGATGTCACTGCATTACCCGTCCGTCAACAACCGGGCACTTCGGCTGCGCGGAGGTGTGGTGTCTTCACCGCGCTTCCTGTCCACTTGCTACACGTTTTTCAAGTCATCCATGCAGTCCCCACGCCTGCTCGCCGAGGAGGTACACTGCGCCACGCTACTCCGAGCACCCACGGCGCTGCTCTCCAAAATCGGAGCTGCACAGCCAGTCCATCGCGACATTCACCTAGGAGATGTCGGCGGAGCTGAACATCACCCCAGGGCAGGCGGTCATGGACATAGCGCCCCTCATCGCGTCCCTGCCTACCGCCACATGGCGCCGAGCAAGCTGACGTCTGTGAACGACGATAGCATCCGCACGTGGACGGTGTCCAGCGCGCACGGTACCGACGCGCATGTACGCGCTCCACGATGCGCGAGAAGCCCGGCGGCGCGGTCACGGTCCCGCTGTTCGCCATCGCGCGCAAGCTCGCGGAGGCGCGGCCCGAGGCGCTCGTGGATGCCGTGGGCTGGAGCTGCGTGTCGGCGTCGTCGGCGTCACGGGCGGCTTCGTCCTCCCCGAGCCGGATGCGGGCACCGCGATCAGCGATGTGGCGCTTGGGCTGGCGGTGGCCCCGTCGCTATGGAAGCTGCTCTGGATCGCGGGCGAAATCGGGCTGACGCGTTCCAGAGCATGCTCAAGGCACTCGCGGGCACGCGCGCCGGGTGGGACATCCACTTCGTGCTGGCGACGGCCGAGCCCGACATCCTCGTTCCGCTTGTCGAGGCGGCGTTCGGCGCACAGCCCAGCGATGATGTGCACTTGGCGGTGGATGTGTTTAGCAAGGTGGATGTACCAGAGGTATACTTGCGGATCACGTCCAGAGACACGTTGGGCGGGTGCCGCGCGAGTCTTTCGAGCCGACGTGGTGGACGGCAGAGGTGTATTTGTGTGACCGCTGGGGTTTGAGAAGGCTGTTATTTGGCGCTGGCAGCGGGGCGGAGTGCCAGAGGCTGCGGTGAGAAGAGAAGACTTTGAATATTAGTCTCGAGTATTTCAAGTGCACAACAGTGTAGTCGACGATAGTCGTTGTATAGGTCCAGGAAGCAGTGCAGCGGCGACCACATGCTTCTGGTATACTGGGTTTTTGACTGCGATTATTGTACTAGGAAGCCCCGACTTCGTCGGGGAAGACCCTGCTTGAGGGGATAAGTTTGCGCTCTCGAATGTGACTTGCCAATGGTTCGTGCAAGGTTCAAGCAACTTCGATTCGGTAAATTTTACGTACTGAATGCGGGTGGTTTCGGGACTGGGATGCGGATCAACGGGTGGGTCGAAAAGTGGCACAATTATGGGGGTGGAGAGACCTTGTCAAGCAAAGTAACATACTACCTCCGCACGCTTTGTACGGTAATTCCGTCGACTTTTGGAAGCAATCCAAACAATTCGTACAATTTTCGGCGGAGGTCTACATTCATTATCCTTCTACGACACTGCAGGCGACTCGGAGCCGACCTCAATCTGGCACCAGGCCCAGAATTTATCCTGAGAGGTATACACGTGGAAGCGAACACTAACTCAAGATCTCCCTAGTCCTGCAAGCCCAGGTGTATATTCTTCCTCATGTCCGACCTGGCCAGACTCTCTGTCTGCTGAGCGGCACAAATGAGATGCGATTATTATTACGAACGTGTAGTGAGACTTACCGAGAACGATGGGGGAGGAAGGAACCTCTGTCCACCCCCAGATATAGCCGGAATCGGCGCAGTCGTTAACTGCAGAAACCGGTGGAAAAAATCAGATGTATTCAATAAACTGCAAGAGAAAAGACTCGGAGACTCACCGACAACTTGAATCGTGGAAGATGAAGAGCTTGACAATGACTCCGGATTTTTTTCTGCTAATTTAGATTCAATGACCCTGCCCATCTCCTCAAGCCTCTGGAAATAGTCTAGATGCGCTTCCAACGAGCTGATCAGTTGGGCCAACTGGTTCGAGATCTCAGGAAGACCAGTGTTGACAGGATGTCCTTCAACCATGGCTTTCATCGCTCTGCTATGGCGCGCATCACTGGAAGATATCTGTGGTCCCATGCAGGGTTACTACTTTCACAATCATAACACAAGCGAACTACTAGCCTGCACATTCTGGTTGAATATTTTGGTGGCCTTGTAGAATCGTGCAGCTTTGCACATGACTTTGGATGGGCCAAACATCTAGGGAAGTCTAGCTTCGTGGTTTCTAGACATTGGTGATATATTTTAGCTTGACTGCAAAATCATCAGTAAGGATTATCGGGAAGCAAATACTAGCCGCACTCCTTGTAGACGACAAGCATTCGGATTGCTATATGCCTCGGCAGGTTGTCTATCTCTTGATGTAGAAGCAGCATGCCGTTGTAGAGCAGTGCAAGGCCGTTCTTGACCTTGTGAGCGGGAAGGAGCTGTTTAATAACGTTTGCGGTTGTGACCGCAATTCCAAGGCTAGCATCGGTGGCGAGAATTACTTCCATGCTATTCGATATGCGTGAGAGACTGGCGAGCGAGCAAGGAGCTATCAAGTAAGGGAGCAGGATATACAGAAACTCGCCTTTAGCAAACATTTTATACACCTTGCTGACCTTAGCCTAGATCGGCAGACGTTGTATTATGCCAGCCGGGCGCTGACAGCCTCGTAGGAAAAGAATGCTTGCTATAATTTGGAAACGCCGTCTTGTCATGACAACGTTTACAAAACAGTCAAAATTCATTGTCTTTTCAAACACAGGTCTCGCTCAGAAGCAGCTTCCTTGTTCTTTTCACATGCACACTAACATCCTGCTAACATCGTTACCTTGTTTATTGGGGCCCTACAACCGAGAACAGTAAAGCCGTTGGCAAAGGGCTCCACGTTATGCACTATGTCTATTGTTTATTGGCGCAAATCAAATCAAGATGTAAGTCGATGATGCCGGAGTTTCAAATTACACGGGAAACAGGCAGCAAACAGGGACCCACAACGGCCTTGACGTTCGCCGTTGAGATAATGGCCCCAGACGTGAAGGATGCGCCGGCGTCCCAATCTCTGTCGACACCGAACAGCGATCAGCGACACGCTTCGAGGTTTAAGCCTGGTGAAGAATTCTGGCTCGGTCATCGCGACTGGCTAAAGGATCAGGGATACCTACTGCGCCCACGGTATCAAGCTGAGTGGAACCCATCCTGGCGAGATACGGATGCTGATGAACACGAGGATGGGCAATACTACATGGTAGATCTCGCAAACTTTCTGAATTTATGTATAGCTGATGTGGGCGCCCCTCCAGCACGGCAATGTTATGGATGCCACCATGAGTTTAGACGGCTCTTTCGTCATGATGAAGCAAGTAGAGAGCCCAGGAGTTGAGCTGGACATCGCCGTGTGGTTTCAGAAGAGCCACAGCGATCTGACCCAGCAAACCATTGCGTCCCTATCTGCAGCGTCCTCTCCGATCCAAATGAGCCTGGCTGGGCAATCATTGTTATGCCCTTACTTCGGAGATACGACAAGCCCCGCTTCGACACGATCGGAGAGGCTGTAGGGTTCTTCACGCAGATATTCGAGGTCAGTCATCGCAAATACGGGTTACAGAATCCTTGTTGACGTTGGACATGTCTTCCAGGGACTTCAATTCATCCACAAAAACAATGTCGCGCATCGGTGTGTGGTTCTTTTCAACCGTATCGCTTCCAAATTCTGAAGACCCGGGCAGCGATTGCACAAGCATG
>JARGXW010000765.1:0-62866 GCA_029204085.1 Mycena sp. CBHHK59/15
GCGAAGCATCGGCGCGAGCAAGAGAAAATACAGGTAGATTACCACTTCATGACTCGAAACAAGTATTTTACCGATGTACCAGACGGATTACGAAACAAAACTGGCAGCCTTCCATGCCCGCCAGAGCAACCAAAGAGGGGGCGCCCGGGGCACGCAGAATGACGATATGGAAGATATCCGTTTTCCACACGCACCACCGACGCGGCCACCCCAATTTGTCCCAGCGGCGACTCATGAAGAGCGAGCAGTCGAGGCCGTCATCCGTAATGGATACGGGCGGTTCTCGGTGATCTCCATGAGCGCGCCGACGCCGCCAGACCCCTCGGCGGCGCCACAAACGACCGCGACCGCCGGGCAGACGACTTCACAGGCCCCACCGCTCATCAACCTCAGCGACCCGAAGTTCGTGGAGGCACTGCTGAAAGCTGTGGGATTGGGGAAGACGGTCCGACGCAGCCGCAAGAAAGCGCCGGGGGCCATGACTGTTATGACTGAAGCCCGAAAGGCACAACAGGCGAAGATGGATCCAAGAGCTGATCTATTGTGGAAGGTTGGTCCACTTCGACCATTCGTGCAGCAAAAGACTGAAATTCGCGCCAGGCGCTGGTCCGCGAACTTTTGCGCATGTTGACGGGATGCACGACCTTTGTGGAGTTCAAGGATTACAAGCCCGTGGACGCAGCTACGGCGGGACGCTGCGAGGAGGGCGAGGAGGAGCCCAATGAGTTCAGGTTCTTTTTTGGGGCTGGTTGGGCGCATTGTTTGTGGAACCAAGCGCTTTTCGAGAGACTCGTAGAAGAGATACAAGAAAGGCGAGAAGAAGATCCTCAGCGTTACGGGCTCCCGGACGTCGACAATAGCTACCTCCTAGCGCTGTTTCACAACTACCTCAAAGAAGCGCGGGGCGAGTGGAGCCGCTACCGGGCTCGCCCAGGGGAAACATCCGAGCAAGCGCGTGAGCGTGCAGAGGGCTACGGGGAGAAACGCCAGAAGAGACTCGTCCACCACTCGCGCAAACAGCATGTAAGTGGCGGTCCTGACTCTACTCGCAGGGGCAACGGCCTAATAATTTGGCAGAAATTCGATTCCCGTATGGTTACGACGGACAGGATGATCAAGGTCTGCGCAGCAATGAGCCAGTACGACGGTGCTGCGGCTTGGCAGTGGCTGAAGGAGGAAATTCTCAGGGAGCTGGATGTGGCGGGGATGTCGTCCGAGGAGGACGAACCTGCAGAGGTAGTGTGCGGAGACCAGCGGATTGTAGTGACGACGCATAAGATCAGGAAATGCGCGTGGCGCCCCACGAAGATCGGTGGCTACATGGAGATCATTGACGACGCGACGGAGAGAGCGAAGACGAAGACAGCTCAGAAGCGCATCCGGCAGCGCACTGGCGAGAATTCGAAAACTGCAGCTCCCCTACGACTCGCCCGATATCTGTATGACGAAACCTGGCTTTCGCAGCAGAAGAAGTACATTCCCGACATCGAGGAGCAGTTGATGATCAAGGAGAAGGAGGTGGAGATGAGGGAGTTTACTGTCTACAACCCGCCGAACTAGACCAGCGCGAGGTGCATATTAGAGCTTGTGGGATTCTACGTGTAATTTAACTTCAGAATACACGATGACATTCAATACAACGTACAAGAGTGACCGAGTTCTCTCCTCAGCTCAGCAATACACCCCCGCATTTGTTGGGCGACCTGCACCCAAGAAACGCCTGCCTCAGCTCAGCAATAACATGAGCATTTCTTGGGCGACTTGCACCCAAGAAACACTCGCCAGCAGTCGACGCCTGGGCACAAGACCATCAACGAGACAATTCTTGAGCGACCTGCACCCAAGAAACGGCCGCCAGCAGCGGGTATTTGTTGGGCGACCTGCACCCAACAAACATGGTGGTCGGAGTCAAGTCGGAGACCAACTCCGCGGGTCACGGGGTCGCAGGGTCACAGGTCACAGAGTCACCCGCACGTACCTCTCGACGCCAAGGTCAACGATTCCGGGGTAAATCCCTGGTAATCGTAGAGCCACCCAGAGCAGCGACTGCGCCTTTGCGAGACCTCTGGATTCCCGGGTGTAGATCCCCCGGCAATCTTCCCGGCAATCGTGAATCTGCCTCTCAAAGAAGCAGCGCGCGTCCGCATAGTCCTCCATTCCCGGGGGTAAATCCCCTGGCAATTCTGGTCCATTGCTTTTGCTCATCCAGGAGGAGCTTAACCGGTCCCAAAATCCGCCCGTGCTCTCTTGTGTCTGCTGCCATTGTGAAACCGCCGCCTCAGTAAGCCAGACTTTCATACCCCCCGTGCGTTGAGCTAACTCGACCCAGAAGTCTCTCCAGATCTCTGTCTCCACTTCCCGCACCATGACTGATGCACCTAGTGTCCTGGTATGTGCATCTGTGCTTGTTTAGACCGAAAATTGTCACTTACCCGTTTTCCAGCCCAATGGCCCTCTTTACGGGCACTACTCCCACAAAAGGCAGCTGTACACCGTATACAGCGGCTCTTCTGACATCGTACGCCACACCCCCACGCCCGAGGAAGCTCCCGTCATCGACAATAACACCATAAACCCTTTTTTCCGCCAACCGCGGTATCTTTCCCTCAACTATCCATATCTGCTCTTCATTCCGAGGAATTATCCCTGGCGCGACAACTTCTTCAAAATTTTTGACCGCCCTCGTCACAAACTGCCGATTATCAGCGACGAGGACAATGGTTTTTGCCTTCATCACGACGTCGCCGAACATTGGCTGCGAATGGAGCTCTGCCTCCGTGCTTTGGGAAATGCAATGTTCCAGTTGGCGCCCCAGCAAGCCCTGTACCGGTTTGTAAACTCTTGGTTCTTCCCCGCCCGCTTCAAGTTCCTCCTCTCATTCCGAAGCGAGCGAGCGGCGCGCTTCGCTGCAGCGTGTTCAAGAGACAATTTCCTGCCTCTTCTCGGCTACGTGTCGATGGGGCTTTGGTGCATGCATAGTTGGGAGACCGCCGAGGTTGCTCGAGGTGCCGACCCTCCGGATTGGCGGAGCATGATCACGGAGAAGACCACTAAAGTCCATTCGGCTTTCCTATCCTATCTGGAGGAATCAGTCGTCGGCAATTGGAGAGAGGAACGCGTCGGAGCTCTGTACCGCATTCCGGCTCCCGAAGGTGTTCACCATAAGGAGCGTGAGGCGCGTCGTGAACTCGAGTGGTTACTGGGGACAATTCTCCGCTCCACCGTCCCGGGGACCATCCCTATCTATCTTTCCTGGGGGAACTTACCGAGACAAATAAGCTCCTTCGATGTCCCCCCTGCATTTCTGGACTTCGTGCCTGACACCGATGAGCTGGAATACCTCGCCTCCTCACCGCAGGGGGAGCTGATTTTCAGCCGATGGACTGTCGACAGCGCATCATTAGTCTGGTATCGGGACCCCTACATGCCGCCTGTCGCGCCTGCCCCCCCTCCCACCCCCGGTCCTGACAATGAGCATCGAGATTCCGCCGCACCAGCTGTTGAGCCTGCTCCCTTCCCCCCCCTTCCTGCACACAGCAAGCAAAAGAAAAACGAGACAATTCAAGCCTTCTTCGCTCGAAGAAGAGAGGGGAACTTGAAAGCGATGGCGAAAGAGAGCTCTACCGACCGGCAGCGACGCACACAGCGCTCAGAACACGCAAAAAAGGGTCAAGTCCCGTCAAAAGCCCGTGTTTTCGTCTGGGAAGAACAGGATGGGCACTACATCCGCCAACCCGGAGGTCGAGGCAACTACGAGGACCTCTGGAGTGAATACAACGGTCCTCGGCGTCGGTTCGACCCAATCTCGAATGAATGGGACCTTTGCGAGATCTTCGAGAATAGCGACCCAGTATTCGGGGAAGGTTATGATGAAGCCCCTTCTGACGATGACGACGACGACGACGACGACGCGGGTAATCATCCGATCTTCCCCCAAAACATCGACATGGCATCACGATTGCCTCCAAAGGATGACAGCATGCAAGTCGTCCAAACGCAGCCCCGAGAGGATAACACCATGCAAGTCGTGCCAACGCAGCCTCGAGATGCTGATACCATGCAAGTCATGCAAACGCAACGCCTCCACGACATCGAGATGGAGTCGCTTGATTACGGGCAGCCCGGGGATGAAGACCTCGGCCCAGACATGGCGGAATCTGACATACCCGTGCGCGACCTCACCGAAGCCTCGAGGAACTGTGTGACCTTGGTGTACCTCAAGTTCGGTCTTGCTCCCAGAACGGACAAGCCCGAGTACGAGTCGAGCGCCGGAAGTCTCTTGCGCGCACTCGAGATGCGGTATGGGTTTTTGATGCCGCAGTTTCCCGAGAATTTCGTTCCTCTCAATCCGCCTCAAGCATGCTTGAAGCCGCAGCTCCTGGCCAATGTCGTCGGCATGAGAGATATCGGCGGGCAATTGGCCGCAGAGAAAGGCCTTGCGAATATACTGGGTATCTTCTTCGGACAATGTATTCAGGCGCGTTCTGTCAATGATATCGACAGGAACCTCCTGGACTTTCACCATGCTCTGCAGGGGGGTGTGCGCGTTCCCCCCAAAACCAAGTTATTCCAAATTCGGCGGGAGAATCTCAAGAGCATGCGCAACCCGTCAGAGGAGGCTTACTACTATGTGGTCAGCAAAATTGGCAGCGGGATCGGAAGCGAGGCCCTCTTGATTCCACGAGCGACAGACCTCATAGAGATCCTCCGTCAACAGTGGGGTCCAGAACTCAAGGACGTTGCGCAACACCTTTTGGCTCGAGGCATCCCATTCCGGCTTGCCTATGTCAGCACTGAAATCATGCCGGCGCGAGAGACGCCAGCCCCGTTGAGTCATCGTCCCAAGGGCTTCATGGTCGATACGAGTTCGGGTCTAGGATTTCGCCCCGAGAACTACAAGTTCGACGTGCACGACTATAACGCATACACCACCCAGCGCGATCTCCAACTCCTCCATACTCCTCGCGGTCGCATTGCGTTGCAGTACGGCGGCGTAATTGGGCGGCTGGCAAGGTCAGAAGTCTCAGACGACGACTTTTTCCGCGGGTTCAGCGATGACATCTACGATGTCGGTGACTGTTTGTGGAATGGAGTAACAACATGGGCATATTGGCACGACAGACTTTCTGACCATGAAATTGATCTTCTCTGCGGCGTTTATCACGTCAGAACTGGTATGTAACATCGTTTGTTTACTCGTTTCATGCTTACTGATTGGCAATCCAGGCCAAAAGAGGGGAGGAGGGAAAGACAAGGGAAAGCAAGGTATGTAGCATCTGTTCGCGGCGTCTTTTTCCTTACGAACGCGCACATTTAGGGCACGGACAGGACGAGTCAGACGCCGAGCAAACCTCTATTGTCTCATGGTGGCCCAAACCAAGTGCGTGGGCGCGCGGAAGTCTCGACGGGGCATGGTGGACACCGCAATGCGAAGACGATTTCTTTCAAAAACGTCTGACCCACTTCGAGAAGGGTGTTTACATTCTGCAACGCCAAAGTGTCTGGAGGCACAACCTGAAGTTCCAGAAGGACGTCAAGAAGTGTTGGGACGGTTATGAGAGGGTTGCTTCCAGCATAGTCGATCGTTTCGTAGACATGGGTGCAATCCTATCCTGAGGTCCGTCCGTCTGTCTATCTTGCCTTACATATATTTGTATAAATCTATTCTGTACCTGGCACGCAATGATTTTTTTCCTCCCCCGGTATCATCCGCCCGTGTAAGCGACTCAGGTGAAGCCCGAGACGCAGCCATATGCCGCTCCTATAAGATTTTTAAAGCGGAGGTCTGTTACTTAATGGTGTCACAAGGTCACCCGGTGTGACATCAGACTTGGTCTTGACCACCACAAGGTCAACGAGTGTAGATCGCTCGTTGCCCGTGTGGCTCGCCCATACCAAGCACTCGACGGCGCAGATGCTATCGGCCACCGGCGTCGTTGCCCTGCACCGCTTTCCCGCCTAACACCCTTGACCCGCGTTCTGACCCTCGTCGACTGCGAGTGGCTCGGCGTGGGTCTTCACCACTTCTCAAGCTCCACAACCAATCTCATTGCTCTCAACCAATGTCTGGCCACTAGTGTGCTCACCGGCGCCCGCGACCATGTCGCTCAAGCTTATACCTTCGCGGTCATTTGACCTTCCCGAGTGTAAATCGCTTGGAAAGGGTCTCCACCGCTTTTCAAGCTCCACAACCAGTCTCCCTACTCGCAACCAATGTCTGGCCGCGATTGCCCTCGCCGGCGCCCGCAACCAAACTCTTACCCTCGCGGTCATTTGATCCTCCCCGAGTGTAAATCGCTCGGGGGTCACAGCAGGAAATCGTGCCACCGGGACTGACTAGCGGAACTCGATTGCACGCGGATTAAGCCGCTCTCCCCGTACTTGCTGATTGCCCGTGGTGCGTTTTTTTTTTTTCGTGACCCGATTTGGCGCATTCTGACCACCTTCTTACCCAGTACTATCAACTCTTATCGGAGCAGCTCGAGACTCTCGGGGGCGGTGCCCCGCATATACCTTATACTTTTGGTAAGTTGTCTCGAGATCCCGCTCCATACAAACCGAGCTGACGCTTGTAGTCTTATAATAATATTTGATATTCGATTTTTTTTATTGCAAGTCCGTGGCGACACGCCGTCGATTGAGGCCTCCCGATGAATACCCCTGGCGCCAGCGACGCGCCAAAATCGAGTGAGGAGATATCCATCTAGCTCGCGGATTCGCAAAATTTTAAATTTTAAATTTTTTTAAAATGACCCTCCCCGAGTGTACATCGCTCGGCGTGGGTCTGCATTGCTTCTGAGGCTCCGAACGTTGCCCGACGTACCGCCGAGTGCAGGTTCGCGTTTGTACCCGCCGCGCGCGCCTTGCTCGCACGTCCGGGACAACCGGCCCCGCGGCCCGCACCAGCGCACCCGACGCGAGACCCGCGTTCGTCCCAGCCAGTCCTCGCCCTGGCGCTGAAGGAGACGCAAGGCAGCTGTGCGCACAGCGACGCGCCTACACGCAGCGTGCCGCTGGTGTTCATCCCCGCCCGCCCGCACACAGACAGGCCAGCCCCGCCCTTACACGATGCCGGGGCCCAGCCAGCCGCCGCCCGCCCGGATCCCAGCCCCCCACCGGCGCCGAAGCAGAGGCGGACGGCGTCGCCAGGAGCCACGGGAGCCAAACACTGGCTGTAACAAACCGGCGCCCAAGCCAACGCATACGGTGCCGACACAATGACGCCAAATACCTCTTGTCGTCTTACCACTACTACGATGGCCCGCACTCGTCAACCTCGTCGCAACCCCGTCCTCGAACGGCTGTAAGTACCCTCCCTTAGTCGACAATCACTACGGCCGACACCCTCAGCCGCCGGATTCGCAATGGCATCCACCAAACGCGCGCTCTGCTGGCGCTGGGGCGCTCCCCGTACAAACGCGATGGTCCCGGCGGCGTTTACATCCAGCTGCGCCTCGACCCAGACAACCACCACCAGCTTCAAGCAAAATACGGGCACACGAAAAACTTCGCGCGGCGCCGCCAGCAGTACAAGAAATGCGAGCAGAACGGGCACGGACTCTGGTTTTGGGGGATTGTGTATTCGCGGCACCGAATGCTTGCAGGTGCGTCGTCATTTGGCTTGCTCCCTCTGTGTTGTGCTAACTGAGGTTCGGTCCAGAGCGCATTATTCATCTGGTCCTCGCCGCGCAGGGTCGTCGTGCTCGCGTCGTGCGCTGCCCGGGCTGCGGCGTCAACCATAGGGAGTTTTTTACGGTGGGAGCGGGGGGAATGGTGGAGCTTGAATTCTGGCTGTGGCTGGGGGTTGCGTTGGCGGGGTAGGAGAGTAAGGTGAGCATTATTTGCACTCGCTAACATTCCTCATCTAACATTGCATTTATAGAGCAGGTTCTACTTACAAACGATTGTACAAATCGCGCGCGCGCCCTCAAATGTAGAAGTTATTGCTCGTGGTGCTTTTGTATGTGTTCCCAGTCGATGATGAGACCGAGACTTAGTTTAAGACAGCAGCGCGGCACCCGCCCGCGAGCGCCGACCCGCAGGCGCCAACGCGCCCGCTCCCAAGCATCGAGCAACGCGCCAAAGCGCGAACGCGCACCCGAGCCTCAATGCGGCGGGCGCATTGAAACGAGCGCCAACGCGGCAGAGCGTGAACGCGCCCTTGAGCGCCAAGGCGCCCGTTCCACTGTGCCAAAGTGCCCCCGGGCGTCAACGCGCCCGCTCTCGAGCCACGCGTCGTATCAGCGCGCTGTCGTATCTGTCGTCATGCTGCTGGTGGGCTTTGCGGCGTGTAGTCCCTTTCCATTTTGCTCTCTTCCTCTACGTCCCCCTCGATGCTCACTTTCCTGTTCCGCAGGCGCTCGACCCAGCCGAGTGCGAGTAGGAGCACACGGCGAACCCGCAGGAGAAGCGCAAGAGCAAGGCGAAGAAGAAGAAGGGCGAGGATGGGGACGAGGACGGTGAGCTCGCCCATGATGGTATGCGTCTTCCCTTCTATCTTGACTGGTCTCGTTGTACTTCTCTCCCGGAGTACAACGACCTGGGCAATACGTATCTACATAATACATTTATTTAAAAAAACCTTGCTTGAAGTTCAGCGGCAAGGTCAACGTGAGGGTCCACGCCCCGACCTGCAGGTGCACCCAGGGGTGCACCTTAGGGTACACCCTGGGGTTATGCTGAAAGTTCCTCTTTCTGCAGCCCATTCGGAAATGGCGAAAAGTCTTTGTTTTCGATGCAGCTGAAAGGGCTGCCGAAAGAAAGTCTTTCGGTGCGGCTTTCAGTTACATTTGAAAGAAAGACTATTCTTGTCACTGAATAGGGCTGCTGAAAGATCAACTTTCGGCAGTCCTTTCAGAGCTTTTGGAAAGTCGTTCAATCTCGGGCTTTGGAAAGGGCTGCTGAAAGATCAGCTTTCGGCAGTCCTTTCAGAGCTTGCGGAAAGTCGTTCATTTTCGCGCTTTGGAAAGAGCTGCCGAATGTGGCTCTTTCCGTCTGACTTTCCAGCCCAATTGAAACAAAAACTTTCCCATTAATTTGATTTCACTACGGATTTAACTCAATTCAGCTAAGCTATCGACCTAGGTCGATATTTTTCTTTATTGGGTGTGGCTGCTCAGAAATGGCCACCAGGCCCTAAAGAATCGTCGACCTGAATCGGCTTCCCGCGAGGTTTCCACCGTCGAAGTGATGACCTCTCCGCCGATCCCATTTCTTGCCCTTTGTGTCAGATCTACTTAGACGAACAGAAAAAACAAAGAGCGCCAGATCACCGGCATGTCGTCAGTGGCCACTTGAACTCAAAGACAATGCAGTATCCGAATTGGGTAAGTATGTAACTCTACGGTTCACTGTTCCAGTTGGCCAACCAAACTGATCGGGAATATAAAACCCCAGTGTCCTCAAACGGTGGCACAGTCCCTCCCTGACCCGACCGCCATGGCTTCCATCGACGACCTACCACCCGAACTCTTGTACGCCATCTTGGTGCGCGCGTCTCTCCGCACAGCCGTAAAACTATCCCATGTTTCGCGCTTCTGGCGCGAATGCTGTATCAGCTACACCGAACTGTGGTGCATGATTCGTGTCTGTAACACCGACCTAAAACACGTCGACGTCTTCCGTGCGTTCTTCGATCGCTCGAAGGAGCGACCCATTTGTCTCGTGATGGACTTCAGCGTGCCCGTCACAGACCGTATCGAATTTCGACGCTTCATGGTGCTGGTGGCATCGCACATTGAGCGATGCCACCAGATCTGGATCTGCGCCTCGCCTGTCAACTACTACACCATGATCAGCCTCTTCTCCGATAAAAAATACCCCGAGCCATATCGCATCCATCTTGACATTCCGACCAACTACACCATGACGCAAGGGTGGCATGACGACCAGGATGCATTGCTTCCCTGGTTCCATGCGTTTCACATCCAGTTGACCTCGAATGCCGTGGAAGAGGTGCGGGGGCCCAATCTGCCGCTGAATCCATGGTTTTTGTGCGGCCCGAAGCAATTGGCGTTCCACAATATCAGGATACCGTTCTTCGACCAAACAAATGCTACCCAACCAATCGATTTCCTCTTCCCCTACTCAGTCACTGATCTGGCGCTATCCAACCTAATTGCTTCCGAGGGTTCCGACGGCGACGAACTGGATTGTTCCCCTTTTTTCAGGGCGCTGGAGACACCGAATTTACGACGCCTAAGACTTGACGGAATGGAAATATCAGAGCGGGTATGGAATGATTTCATAGCGGCACTTCCCAGCACTCCGAGATATCCTTTCCTCACGGAACTGATGTTTCGCGACATGCACATATGGCCCATGCCTATGGCCACATTTGTTTCCCTCCTCAGGTCCACTCCTGCGCTGATAACCTTGGTTTTCCTTGAGTGCAGTCCAGGTTCCGAACTCCCGCTTTTGGATGTGATCGCCGAGAAATCGCTCTGCCCTTCGCTTAAGGAAATAAAAGTCGACAGGGTATCGGTTGCATGGAGCTTGGTTCGCAACTTGAGCTCCTCGGGTCGCCAGGCTGCATTTTTTGATGTTGAATTCGCTCGATTTGATGTGGATATATACAAGTTCCATCTAGAATAGACTTTTGTTTTTATTGGGATACCCACCGCGCTGTTCTATGGTCTGTAACAATCGAATATTCCTACACCTTATCTTCAATCAACGACATGTAGTCACTGAGTTCTGACCGCCCCTACGCAGAGTCCTCCGAAGTAAGTAAGTGAGACAGAAGCACGCCCTTCGACATGACTCACTTTCGTTATACGGATCTCCGTGGAAATAGTATAATATTGTATTATATTTATTACAGACTTGGTATAAAAAATCTGAAGACGTCGTGCCCTCCGGATTCGCATTGCGGTTCCGTCCATATAGTTCCCAGATGTCCACACCCCGAATTGAGCCCACATGATCTGGTTGAAACTATCAAAATTTGACCAAAAAGGAAAAAAAAAATTGGCCGCGCCCTGAGTTCCGCAAACAGCCTGAGCTGTAAACAGGTTTCAAATGTTTCCGTGTTGGAGCAGTGCAGGCGGCGCATTGCTTGCGTATGTCTGAAACGAACGTACAACAACATGCGACGAGCAAAGGGTCGGTTGCAAAGAGCTGTTTGGGCCGAATATGAACTGTAGTGACTGGAGCCCCACCTAAATGCGACAAGGTTACCGCCCGTGTATGTGGGGATACCGAGAAAAATCAACAAAAGAAATCCCTAGCTGAGACGATACCGGTCCCATAAATCCAAGGGCCGTCACTTCACCAGGCGTGCCTTCCAAACGCTGTCAGCTACATTCTACATCAGCTACATTCTACACTACGTACTCCTGCGTAGCTTCCCTCCTCCGCCAAATTCAACACATGAAAGTCAGATTTATTCCTCCATGGCACGATCCTCCTGGACCAAACCGCGTTGACTAGTGGGCAACTCAGTGGTCGGAGATGCAGCTTCGCGCAGGTTCAGCATCAGCCGAGAAACCATCGTGACCGAGATTCTGAAGAGTTTAAGGCACGGGGAGCTATTGGAATTATGGAGAATTATCGTACGCAGATGTGAACCACGAAACACTGCCAGATGTCATAATCTGGTAAATATTGAGGACACGGAACCGTCAGCACACACGAAACACACGAACATTCCCGAACTGGGCATCCCAGCGTCAGAAATGTCCATGATGAAATAATAATAAAACCGACGTAGAACAAGAAAATGTTTGCGAGATTTGCGAGACAAATCATTCTGACCAACTTCAGCCCCGGGAATTGACGCGTGGGGTTGAATTAACTGACCCAAAATACATCACACCTACGAATGATGTTGGCCATGAGGATATAACACAATTCAAATAGAGCTTACCGTCCCGTACCATGACCTGCCAAAGCGACACGGAAGACGAGAGCACAACTCTTGTCTGCTTATACCCGCGATGGAGAGTCAGTCCAAGAACCAATATGTTGTACGCAAGTCTAATAAGAAGTCAACGAGCCGAAGTAACCAGATAATGAGCATACTCTGTTTCCCAAGCGGCCGCCATACCTGCAGTTGCATGACATGTCAACGGTCTGAGCGAAAGGGAAGTTAAAGGAGACCAACGAATTGACCTGGGTAGGTAATGCATAAGAGCATTTCAATCTCGAAAACAGATGTGCGTACTGGGCTCTGGATTGCACTTCATGGCAACCCGGCAATGTAGTGTGTAGAATTGGACTAGGCCCTGCCGGAACTACAGACCACTACATATGGTTACTTGGCGGTCGTAATGAGATGAAACCTGGGCACGCACTGCCCCAATAGTAACGGTGATTAATCCGGCAGCCAGGACGGAATATCGGACGCGCTTGCTGGAAGCATACATGGCGCATACCCGAAGAAAGAGAGTACCTGACAGAGAATATGTGCGGCAGGATGATAGGAGAGGGGAGGATACCCACATCCCACAAGGAGTTGCTGTCCAACGATGAGGAATCCACGCGCCGCGTGCAATTTGTGGCACCTGGACATCTCGTTAGGGAACTTGTGCTAATGAAAGACGCAAGTTGGTCACGTCTAGTGGGAACCATCAACCGACGGTCTGGATGAGTGGAAGGAGAGTGTACTTGAGTAGAAGGATACAAAAACGACTGAAATGATGTCGCAATGTTGCTGCAAAGAGCAAAATAGCGAACCAACAGAAACCACGCCGAACCCCGTGTAGGACTACGAACCCATATGTGGGCGATCTCTGTGTTCAACGTGAGGAGGTGGTCGTAAAATAAAATCACTATATATCTGTATAAGTATCGTCTCTGAGGGTGTGAAGTCGAAGTGCACCAAGGCCGGCGAGGAAGAGGTAGTTTGAAAATTGCCTGAATGAAGCAGCTTCTATAAGCAGTGATACACGATAGACGATGGACGAGAAACGTACTTTCCATGTGCAACGAGAACATTGTCTGGGCCAATGCCAGACATGATGGGGAATGAAGAGAGGGTCGGTGGAAATCTGACGACTCTCGCTATATAAATATATAGCCTGAGTTTCAGACAACAGTCTGATTGTTCTCTGCGATGCATCTACGGGGTTCCCAAGGTATCGGTCTACCGTTGAGTGTTTTTTTTTTGTTTGATGTGGCGTCTAGGAGAATTTAGAGCAATATAGAAGATGACGGATCGCACTGACCAGTCTCTTTTTCCGATCTTCAATTAAGGGAAATACAGCTATCTAACCCTGAAGGCTGACCTCCACACAGGATGTTTGGGACAACCAGTGAAAGCTAAGTGATTCTACGACTTCGCAAATTGAATCAGCAGCTCGTAGATTTCCGCACCTTTTTTTGGCCGTGCGTTGATTGAGGGGAGATAAACCGAGATCTGCCGGCTGGCGTATGGCATATATATGATTCACGCAGGGGCCGATACTATTGACGAGGTCATGAATTCGAATGGGCTGTGGGGCGCGAGAACTATTTGAATTTCGTTCATCGATCAGTGGATTGTCATCTGGCACTGCCCCGTTCAACGATAGATAATCCGAGGAAGATGGAACGGTCGATCACGAACAGGGATTCGACAGTTGGAGCCGAACATTGTGATAGAAGGCTCATGAGTCGCAGCGTTGGGATGCTGTCAAGACCAAGGTTAGTCTGTTAGTTACTGTACTATTCCGACGAGTATGGAAGAATGATGGCAACTGAAATTACACTGGAAAAATGTGATGTCCATCTGCCAGAAAGTGAATTCAAAGAGATGGACAAGGATCTAACGGCCGAGGATGTTGGATATGCACTGAAACTCTCGAACAATGGCAAAGCCCCCCTTCAGTGCTCGAAAAAATTACAAGAGACCTCGAAAGGTGGAAGTCATCGACGCCGACTCTGGAAGGGAAACATCATATCATAAACATGGTAATTGGAGGCAGAACACAACATTTGACCAGAGTACAGGGAATGCCAAAGGATATTGAAGATACACTGGTCAAGGCTGAACATATCTTCCTTTGGGATGGAAAAAAAGTCAGAGTCACACATGAAACAATGATTCTCAACATTTCTGAGGGCGGAAAACAAATCCTGGATATAACTGCTAGAAAGGAGGCAATTGATCTATGGAATCTACAATCATACCTTGTACAGGGACGTGAACGAGCATCCTGGTGCTATTTTTTTTGACTATATCTTAGCAAAATTTCTAGAGATGAGCTACCTCAATCTCCGTCGGGGTCAAATTTTGAATGTTTTCTTACAAGGCATACATGTCCCAATCTCCCAGAGAACTCTGCTGCCAGAAGAAATCAAGCAGATGGTTCTCATTGCCTGGAAGTACAACCTAAAATTCACGAGCTTGTCAGTTAGCAATGAGGTGAAATTAAAAATGCCTATTTGGAAACATCTGGCCACCAACAAGGTTCTATATCTGCATGCCTGTTGCCGCAACGCCGCAACATGTCTCAGATTAAACCATCAAGTGCGGACAGTTTACGACACCCTTACTATAGCGAATCGGCGAACAATGGTCATAAGAAAACCACACCAAGTAAATCCCTCAGGAATTGGCCGTAAGAACTGTGGCTACCCATTATGTTATCAAGACCGATCACTGTTCGGTTGTGAGCATCCAGGACAATGCATTGAAAATGCGAAAATGCTGATAGACAGCATTCTGGAAAAATGGAACCCAACAATGCCAAATCTAGATTTATGTGAAGAGCTCGCTCTGACAGATGAGGAACAGGAGTGGAATAAAAAACCAATCCAAGCAGATCAAGTAATGGTATTTGACCCGAATTTTACCTTGTCTAATATGGGGAGAGGGTTCCGAATCTTTGCCTTCGAAGACTCACTCAATGCAATTCCAGCAAGGAGGCATAAAATACCTGGACCGGATCCTAGCCTTATGACAGTATTTTTGCACGGACAGGTACTCTGTCCCGGCGAATTTAAGTCGAGTGTGAATGTGATGATCAAGACAGAAACTGAGGTCGCACAGGAAAGTGAGATCCTGTCATTAACTTTTGACAGGCCAGAAATACCACTAACATTTTCATCAGCTCTATTGGGAGGTCTGCTGGTTATATTGCAGAATACACAGAGAAACGTGCCACTACTTGTTTGCTCCTCCTCAGAATTCTTGTCACGAGCACTAGTTAAAGAAAGAGAGAAATTTGAGAATGACATATTAGACCTAAAATTCCGACTTCTGAGATCTGTGTTTGCAATGCTGAATGAGCGAGTAGCTCAAATTCAGTTCAAGAAAGTCTCCGATAACCACGCAAAAGGCTTAACAAATGAACACATCTGGGCTGTTCAAATTGACTCAGAAATTGACCTTATGTTCGAGTGCCTGGGAGTGCTTTTATCACAAGGCTCCCAGAGATTTTTCACTAAAGTTATACACATTCTACGCCCAAAACCTCACCGAAAATCTACGTTTATAACTCTGGATCGAATCGGATGCTCAGTAGAAGAAATTTCCAAATGATCTGGAGGTCAATTCGGTCGATCACATTGCAACATCTATCACAAGAATTCTTTTGGAAGTGTATACATAACACATTTAGAGTGGGTGATTTCTTGTCCCACATCAATACGTTAGAGATAAGAGGGAGATGCCATGTTTGTGAAGTTCCCGAAACACTCGAACATATTGCTTTGGAATGTGATGCACAACATCAAAAATTAATATGGAACCTGATGCAACAACTCTGGTCAATGAAATATACCTGCTGGCCAGCGGCACCCACTATGGTGGATGTATGTGCGGCTGGCGGCGGCCTTTAGCGCCCGCAGTGGCACTGCGTATCGTGCTGAGTGGTTCCCCATGCACGTGCTCTGGGCGGATGTATGTGAGATGCTGAAGCAGCTGGGCCAGGAGGGGCTGAGTTGAGGAGGGTGAGTGTTTTGTGTTTTTTTTATATATGTTTCGTGCCTCTCCTTCTCCTCTACCCTTGTCCCCCTTCTCGTGGCCGTCACCCCCGTCCCTTCCCTTCTACTCCTTGCCCTGCCCACCCGTCTGTGGGGGCACACAATTGAGGACAATCACATGCATCGGTGGATGCCAATGCCCTTCCTGCATCCTGCATCCCACTGCATGATCAATGCCAGGGGGGTCGATTCCATTCCCCTCCTTTCTCCACTCTCTGCACCACTGTACTCCACTCCGTCCTCCATCTGCATGAATGGTTGATGTCGATAACATCCCCCTCCCCTCTGTTAAGAAGTACAACCAGCTTTGTTTAAACAATTTGTGTCTAGACACAAATTGCTGTTTAAACAGCCCATTAATCAAATCATGATTAAAGGATGGTTAGGCACGAAGAGAGAGGGGACGGTACACGAGAAGCCCAGTGTTTGATCAGAACCAATCAGAACTGATTAATCCACCCATGAGGAGACCCATATTTTAAATTTCTGTTTAATCATAAGTTGTTTAATCCATCCTGTGCATGTTTAATGTTCAAACATTGTTCAATGAATTAAATGGTGTTCATTGCACACCAAAAAGGAGGACAACATTGGGATTCAAACCCTGGACATACCTTGTCATTCGACAGGAACAATGACACAACTTCCAACTGAGCCAAGCAGGATACAACAGGAGGCAAAATATATCTTTATGGCCCTACATCCGTACATGGTAGGTAGGTGGGTAGTCTTACATTTGGCAGAATAAGACAAATAAACAACACATCGTCTCAACACCATAATCAGTGTTCTGCTAAATCTCATACCATGAAGCACAAGTAGCATTATTCATCGTCCATGAATACAGTGTCCTGAACATTTTTTTTCCTCCTTTGTCCGCTCATCATCGACAAAAGTGATGAGGTTTGCTTCAGCAGCAAGCAGCACCTCATAACCGGTAGCAATGGTGAGTTTCTGACCTTCTTGCATCTGTTTCTCATACGTTGCTGCTTTTTGCTTTGCATACGCGATCACACCACCTGTGCCAGGGTCACTAGTCCCTCTGCTTGAAGCTTCCAGTGAGATGCTAATCCGCACCTGCTGCTGTGTGAGTATGCGGACTATGATGAAAACGGCCGACTGGTGTGTTCCATGCTTCTCTGATGGGACGACAGGCCCAGAATTGAGTTTCGGATTGACCATGTCTATGGCCCACACAACTTCGCGATGATTTCGATGGCCATGGGTGTCACCGGTATGTATTCTGCCACTAATCCGCTGGGTCCACCCTTATATATATTTCTTTCCAGAGGTCTGTATGCCCCAGTTTTGCTGAACTAGCAGCTTCATCCTGCCCAATGTATCCTGAATGCTCTGGTTTCCTCCCTACTTTTTCATTAACTCTTTGATCTTCTGCTATTTTATTGTTTCGTGTTGCGAAGGGCTGGTTAGTGTACTATCAGTGACTGGGTAAGCTGGCCACTTGGCAAATATAAGGATGGATATTACACCACCAACTGGCTCAACTTCAGTTTGACCTCAAGGCGGTAGTTCGAAAGGGTTCCAATCTTGACATCAATTTGTTCCCATTTCGATGCCGATGTGATATCAAACCATGGACCTCATTCTGCCCTCAAATCCAGATCATATTGAGCTTTGCACAGACCTTAGACCCAGCTCCGTAGTTGAGTTCACGTCAAGACAATATATTATCCCTTTAATTATTTGCCATGCTTCGCCGAGCCGGGCCGATGACCGCGAAGCTGTACATATTTCATGATTTCCGATCCTTAACACCACTCGGTAATACTCATCTCCGTCTGCGTTTCCGTCCCTTCGTCCTTGGGCTGGCTGAACTCCATAATCCGCATCACCATCTCCGTTGTCCGGCTCAGCCTCTGATTCCGACGATCTGTCGCCATCTTCCTCTTTGCGGTTGCTGTCGTCGCCGCTCTCGTCACCATCATCCTCCATGTCTTCCTTCCTTCTCTGCTTCCTCGGCTTCGCGAGCAGCTCTCTCTGCCTCTTGGGCCTCCTTCTTTTTGGCCTCGGCATTTAGCCGACGTGTTGCCGCTGTCTTCTTCCCCGTGCATCTCGTCCCACTCTCGCTTTTTGCCCGACTTTTGCATGGAAATCTTTCCGATCTGGGAACAGGGGTTTCAGCCGAGTCAATGTCCTGGGCAGTACACGACAGAGCTTGGAGAAATTGTGAAGGGCGCCCATGTTAATGATGAAATGGTCGTCATCTGTGTGCTTAATTAAGCTCTTGTGCCGGTTTGTCTCTTCGCGTTCCTGTAGTTCTTTACCGACAACAGCAGGCTGACAGTTTCCCATTCGGCAGTCATGCTCGACCGATATGATAAAACTGGATGCATGTCGATGGGAGAACGAGGAAGGACTGAACACCTTCAACAATCTCGGGTCCATTCGGACGACGCAGGACTGGCCAACCGAAGTGCCGATTCAGTTGTTCACTGCATATAAACTGCTCGAGGGTCACAAATGCTGCCTTTTCGGCGGTCAGCAGCTCGTGTATTCGCCCGAAAATGGTATGTCCCTGCAGATCCTTTGCAACGACCCAATGCTTCATCGTTACAGTATCCCCGCTCTGTGCAGAGAGAGAACACCCGAATCGCAGAGGACTCTGCGGTTGGGGTGCACTTCCATTTTCCGTGCTCCATTTTTCTAACGCTGCTGACTGCTGCCATTCTATTGCAGGGTTCTTTCTCAACGGTTTTGGTTCCACTTTCCCAGGAACAGAAACCGTTGGGGAGACCCAGCCCAGATGACGTTGTACCCCGCGATCGGTCCGAAGGACGGCCAGAACAGCTTCTCCTGCTGGACCCACGTCTTTAAACGTGAGTCCCACCAGTATCCCCCGGACAAGAGATGCTTGACTCGAGCCATAGAGGCGAATTTCCATGCAATGTCACGACTGGGTGCGAGGTGATTACTGTATACCGAGCATTGCCGAAACACCGCGTTAAATGCCTCATAGATCTCGGTGGAGGATCGTATTAATGGGCCAAAACGTCGAATATCTTCCATGGTATGCGCAAGCAAATGAAGCTTGATCTTCGTCAGAATTCGCAAGGGATCAAACGGCGTCGAAGGCATCGAGCAGGTTTGCGATGGCAATTTCAACCTGGGCGAGATATTCTTCCATGTCGTCGATTTCAGGAATCCAAAGTCTTGCGCCCAACTCTGCGGCAGCCTTGATCAGCGTGAACTGCTCGGGCGTCGAGATGTCGTGCACGTGGAATGCGAGGATCTGCATCAAGGTTTTGAAGTGCTTTCTGATGAGATTGTTTTTGTACTGAATCATGTATGCAGCTCGAATGGGCGGCACAGTTAATCCAGTGAGATCAGTGGATTGCAGACGAATTGCGAGGAGATGCCACTCAGTATCCGACCATTTTGTGGTGTTCATATGGTGCCAATGTATTTGATCACCCCCAGCAGGATTGTGTGCAGTAACTCGAGAGGAGTATCCTGCGATGGGTCGAGTCCAGCGATATCGAGGAGGGGGTTCATTTTGTCGCCAGGCTGCTCGGAAAACCACTGCTGCACATCCGCTGCTAGGTCATCCACCGTTCGTCGTCTGCCCTCTGCCTTGAGATCCCTGATTTAGCAACCAGCTGTTCGATCCAGTACTGCGCAATTTTATCCTTCGTTCCAGTCGCTCGCTGCAGATTCTCGACTCCCTTCGAATCTCGCGCATAGCCAGCTGCAACTGCTTCTGCAGATTCTCGCGAATCTCCCCCGCGCTTCGTAAAGCACCAGGAAGATGGCATTCGTGGTATATCTGTTCCGTCTCCTTCTCCTTGGCCGTACACCCCAATGACATTTGCGACAGGGATGGTTGGCATTACTCCCATATGCGAAGCTTCTTCCGATTGCTGTGGGTTATCGGCAGGAGTCCTGGGACCCGAAGGATACATCGGCACTTCCGTTTCGTTGCCGCATTGTATGCTTTTACGGGTTTGGTTTCCGTGCTTTTGACATTATCACGGAACACCGCAAATTGCTCCGCCGATGAAGCATGAGGTGAGGAGGAGATGTAATGGACGTGAAACTCCTGCTGAAGTAGACGTCCAGGCAGGCAGCCGTTCCCGGTATACATGTTCATGTGCTTGTTGTACTGTTTTGATTTATTGCCAGAGACGTCGTCTGCCCAGGGCGAAACCATAATAACGAATAGATCCTCGTCGTCGTCCACAAGCATTCGCTGGGGATTAGGCATTTCCGGAACTTGTGAGTTGTCCACCCATGTCCAGTTTCCGAACTCCTCCACAATTTCATCGTAGGGGCGTTCGAATTCGGAGGCTTTCTTGGTCCTCACGTCCTCCGTATGGAGCCTCCATCGCCCATCTGCTGTTTGTGTGACCTCAAAGACCTCTGCTTCCAGTTCATTGTTGCGCACAACCAGCAGTTGTGGGACAACGAGGGTTCCATCTTCAAGCTGGGCCACCTCGTTGATCCAAAAGCGTCGACGGCCCTTGGTGAACATTGGTGTGAGCTGTTGCGGTGCGTACTCTGTCCATCTCTCCGCTTGATAAACCTCCGAAATGGGCCCGTCCGTCTCCTCCAGGTAGAAATGCAGATGGGGTGCGACAAGCGGATTAGCGAGGTCACGGGCGATGGTATCGCGGATATCGTTCATGTAGAAAATATTCCCCTGCATTGATTCTACTCTGGAAGGTGTCGCTCCACAGCTTGACTGAAGCGACTGTTGAATATTCCTCAGGCCTTTGATCGACGGGACATCGGGACACCAAGATTTTTTGCAAACTGGATGATCAAGGACATCTGCGTGCTCGTAAAACGGCAACGCGGAAAATTGTCCATGATGTCGAGGAGCATAGCCTGGACGTTTTTATGAGCGAGAAAAAGCCAAATGTAATGTATTCTTACCGCTTTGCTTGGATAAGGATGATATGCGGACGAAGGTAGCGCGGAAGGATCAAAACATTGCTCGTCTTCCTCCTCCTCTCCCTCCCCACTTCTCGAGCTTCTCGGCAATTCATCGCTCACAAATTGATCATCCAGACCGTCCTCATTTTCCAAATGGTCTGCCTGGTATGCATCCACAAGCATTTGCTCATATTGCTGGCGAAGATTTGACTGTTTTTCCTCGACAGTCAATATCGCTGGCTCCTCTGAGTCTGCTCCGAGCTCCTGGGCCAATTCTTCAGAGCTCAGGACACGAGAATATACCGAGTCCGGTTCCGCGGCTGCAAAAATGGGTGGGGGATAGTCAAGACTGGGGACTTCGAATTCAGGAAACGCCGAGACGGCCGTGGAGTTTGATACCGCGGAGAATGCTTCAAGATCTGCAGCACGCGCCTTTTCGCGCTCCAGCTGGTTTTTCCAGCAAGTCGCGTGTGACGGACATGCAAGGTGACTTTTCAGCGATTTCGCGTCAATCCCATGTCGACCAAGTCCCGCTCCAGATGTTCCATGGCAGACGGTGCAGTGGACTGTTTTTTTGTCTCCCGAATACAGGAGGTACGGGGTTATTTCTGTCACCATCGTCAATATCTGACCCAATGTTCAATAGATTGTAGCCTCACCCGATGGAGGCTCCCAAGATGCTCGTGGCATTTTCGATACTTTGCCACCACCGAGTGTGTGTCAAAACTTTCAAAGTCGTGATCACATGTGCATTATTGTCAAAACTCTGTCTTTCTTCTTTACTCTTTCCTTTACACCATCATGGCTCCTGCATCGACCAAAGAACTCATGGCTCGCGCCAAGCAGAGGCGCCGACATGCACCTCCGCCTTCGAGCACCCCATCGAGCCCCGGGTTTCCACCAACACCAATACTGCCGATGACACCCATCTTCGACCTCAATTCCACTCCTGGCCCCTTTTCTTCTGGGTCCGCTCTCAACATCCGTGGCACGTCAATGGCCCAGCTCAAGAACTTTGGGGAACGCGAGCTGAAGCGGGTGAAACTCGACCCTTGCACGGAGAGTGACTTTCGGACTTACCTTGCGGTGAGTGGCAATGCCACCGGGATTAGCTTTTCTCATCCCTCTTCCAGACCACCAGCAAGGACGAACGCGACGCGCTTCAAGCCATCTGGACCCTTCAGCTCCGGGACCAGCTTAGCAAGCTTACCCAAAACACCGCAGAGGCTTGGACTCTGTCGAATGCGCTTGAGGTGCGTGTCTTTTGTTCTCCTTGGCTTCTTCTGAACTCTTGCATGCTTTAGAAAACTGCTCGTCGCAACATATACTCCCTCCTCCTGCTCCCCAACATCCAGCTGTATGCGGGGACATTGGGGGATGTAATCCTTGTGAGTTTTTTAATGTCGTATGCATTCATCTTGATCTCAGCCACTGTTCTATAGCTGGCGATGCGCGCTGCCGGCACACCTGATCTTCCAGACTCGGACAGTGTCCATGTCGACGAGCTGACTGCCTGGCTTGGGGAGGAAATTTCCCAAGCACGTTATGCGATTAAGAAGAAGGTATGTGATCATCCTGGCACTTGATGTCATTCTGACTTTCTTTAGATTATCGAGAATGCTGGTGCCAACGTTGCAGAAATGGCTGAAGTCCTTGTTTCACTTGTCCATACACAGCACGTCCCACACACCCTTGGCCTTTACATGCGCCTTGCGCTGCTGGTGAGTTTAATTTCTTTAATCCCTTCATCATATTGATTATGTCGTCCCAGCGCCGACACATTGGATTTAACCACAGTGCCAACGCGTTTTGGGGGAAGGTTGACGATGAACTGGAAGCATTCCGTGAAGGGGGAACTCAGAGTTTTGTCGAGTGAGTTGTCTAATGTCTTGCATATTTAATTGCCGAGTCTCCTTTCCATTTAGGCTTCTGGAAGATATTTACGCCGACGACATCGAGCAATTCAACGATCCTTCCACGACTGAATACACGGTGAATTCTTTCACCGACCCGAACTTCACCTGCCCGCGCTGGCTCCGAGAGCTGTACAAGGTCGCTCCTCAAGTCAAAAGCCTCCCGAAGCAGAAAAGCAAGACCAAGAAGCGCAAGCGTGTCATCTCGGAAGATGACGACGAGGCTTGGCCACACGACAACGGGGCTCCCCAGGATGAAGACCAAGTTCCCGGGGGTGCAGGAGGGGCGGGCCCAAGTGGCGAAGGGGTGTCGGGAGAAGGAGGCGCAGGAGGGCCGGGTACGGGAACGGGGGAACAGCCGGAGGAGAGCTAAATCTGTATTGTTTTTATTCAAATAAACCATTTCTATCCTATATCACGACTCGATTGATTCTCAAATTCGAGGCAATTTGCTCATGCAGTGAGACGCATGTGGTATAAGCTCAACACCATTTAGACTCCTCCAACAACCCCAGTTTGGGTCCACTTGCTGAGCTCAGACTGAACTCGAGCCTCAAAACGACCTCAATTTGATTTACGACTTAGTATCACCTTTGATCTCAAATCCACATTGGTTCGGCCTCGAGTACTGACCTCGATTGACGTTCGTCAATGACCTCAAACTGAAGTCGGTCCGGGTCTGTGGTGTACCCAATGTTCAGGGCTTGGACTCGGGGAGGGAGTACAACCTCTGATGCTAGTCCGTGTCAAATTTGGAGGCAGACCGATGGGTTAATCGAAAGCTGTTCCACGCTTGATCACAGGCCAAAGGGTGAGAATATCATTTTCTTAACTCCAGGTGGCCATCTCGCCCGTTTCTCTACCAATTCTTTATCAATCCACGACTTTGGGGGCTTGTTCTTCTTGCCTCATCTCGGGCTTGTTTTCAGACATACCAATGCCTCCAGAGCTGCCCTCTTTCTTTGCTAAAGTCCCACAGATGATTGCAATGCACCTTCAGGACGACAAACCAATGAGCCGTATATCAAACAATGCTTTGACGCTACAGGTCTAGCACTTGGCATAGTCCATTATGATGGATGAAGCTTCATTTTAAAGGTATTCCGACATTTTATTTGTTTGATGCCTCTCTCAATGTCGTTTCACAAACTAATAACCCTATTTTCTGTGGTAGCGAAGTTTAAATGCCGGGTTCTCGGCAGTGCAACTCAGGAGTGGAACAGCAGGTCCAGGTACGTTCATCTCCTTCTCATGAAGCTACCTGTAACTTATTTTGGCCAACCCATCCTCTCACTGCTGTGCGGTTGTTGTTTGATTAGTGGCATGGATCCCGCTGCTCGCACCTCTCATCAGAAGCTTCCGGTTCTACCATTTTTATATGCCCAATGTAACATTTAAATGCCTACAATACAGGATTTAGGTCCTTGACCATTATTATACACTGCAAAGATACCGTCTGAGCCAGCACAATGGATTTGCGTGGGTGGTACCCTGTAAATTGCCTTTTCTGGAGTTCCGACCGAAATAAATTCACCGTGCAGTCAAAATGCCACCAAAATTGGCCCAAGTGGGCTTCACTTGTTCACAGGAGCACACCTACCATTTGCGGCCCTCGGGCGCTTGGGAAGTCCCTCGACGGATCTACTAATGGCCTAAAACTTAAGGTGGCCAGGATCCCAGCACCTGATAGTATTGTGTTCGCCACGCAGAATGTATAATATTCCGTTTCACATGTGTATAGGATCGAAACGGCTTTGGGCCCATCTTTTTGCTCATTTTCATCCAGACAGCTCTCATCTGTCTTTCCAGTTAAATTTCCATGTGATTTCCGCCTTTCTAACCGCCTTATCGCATTACTGACACATGGAAATGATAGAAATTCCTGCCATTGGTTGCCTGCAGATTTAGTTGGTGTCTGTCACATAATGTCTGATAGACTTATTTCATGTCTTGTTGCATTTGGGTGCAGTCCTGTGGGCAACTCCACAAGTATTCTGCAGGTGATATTCTGTAGAGATAAACAATGTTTTGAGAGAGCAGTGGCCACTGCATTTTTCCATAGGCTGAAGTGAATTCTGATAGTCTGTGGGTCAATCTCTTGACACTGTTTTCCGATAGTCTGTGGGGTCAATTTTCTTGACACTGTTATGTGCAGTGCTCATGGAATCACATACTCTGTGCTCTGAGAGCACTTTGTAATCCTCTAGTGTAATTCCAGGGCATGCCCAGTATCTGTGTGTTCACTCTGCATTATTTTCCTTAGTCTGTAGGGTAGTCTGATGGCTGGATGGTCTAATTTCTCAATTTTCTATTTCTTATCTGTCACAGAGTTGAACTTTTTGTGTTATGAGAGCTCTCTGGGCTCCCGTCTGTGTTTCCTGAGCCTGTGGAGTCTTGGAAATTGTCCTGATCGGCTCTTGGTCCATAGGAGCGGAAGCAATTCCCTTGTTAGGTCTATTGGAATATAATAAGTAATAACTCAGTTGGAGAGAGAATGACTCCATTAGACTACCTATTGGAATATCATAAGTAACAACTATAAGGTAGTCAGTAAGTATAAATAATGAGTGTGGACAACATGGGCATATACCTCAGTCAGAGAGAGAATGTGATGTGTGACACTATGACTAATAGTAACAAGTGACGGATCACGAGTTGGCCAGGTGTAACAATTAAGTATGAATGAAAGGTTAAATGAATGTAAGTAATATGTATATATTCAACAAGGTCTTCCGACGGGATTCCAACAACAACAACCACAACCACAACCACCCCCCAGTGGCCTCATCGTCGTTCTGGCCTCAGCGAGCTTCGGGCACTCACCAGCGTCGTCAGATCATGCCCAGTACCATCTGCAAAGATGAGGTTTCATAAACAGCACACCATAAACAGCCCCCCCGCACTACCAATAACAGCCCCCGCACTGCACGCTCACCACTTTGACCATCCTCATCTGCACTTCACACTGTGCATCCAGCTCATGCTGCCTTTCCGAGTCTCACAAACAATCTCATCATTTCCAGACACACACATTCTCCTATTCGACATCCCTTCAAGTCCGTTTTGAAGTCAGTGCCATCACTTTGCGCTCCCTCGTCGACTTTGGTGGATTTTTTCGTGCATGGCTTATGTAATGGGATCAGGTGGATGGAATCAGCACAGCCGGTTGAAGTCGGACACTTCAGTTTCCTTTATTTCTACCCCATATGGTCTGCCGTGGTTGGTTTAGGCCGTACCTCAGTCTTGTATTAGGCAGAGGCGTGATTTTGAATGTAAACATGTAAACAAAGTCCCCGCTTGGCGGAGTGGTTCCCGAGGCCTTGTGGAGTGTCTGTGAGTCATATAATGTGATTCCATGATTCCTATTGTCTTCTCCACATTTTGTCGAAGAAGTGCAGCAATTCGAAGCCTCCGAAGCCTCCCTAAGTTTTATCCCCTTTAGGCAGGCAGCAGTCCGATGCGAAAGTTGTGTCGGATTCAAATTCTTGGTCCATCATCTCTCTCTTCTGCCCTCCATAGGGTCCACTACCTGGTTCATCAAGCTCCCCATGGCACCCAAGAACGTGCACCCCTGTTACATATGTGCACATCCAACCGGATATTAGTGATTTGTCAGCTCTGCTGATCATGCTGCCATCTCCAGGGTACTCATTCTATCTTACTCACTGACCTGTCGGCCCTTTGTAAACTCTGACCAGACTTATTGTCCACGGACTTATACTTACCAATCTCTCACAAGATGTCTTGATGGCTTATTGTCCACAGACTTATATGATTGCAGACAACACTTCATGACAAGCTGCAATTTTGACCTGGGCCCTTAGAAAAGCAGGATTAGGCATGAAAGTAGGTATAGTTTGTATGTAAAATTTTCGTTTCAAAAAAATTGGGAGGGGCCATAGCGTGGGAAAAAAAGCGCAAAATCTCGAACGGAAATTTCAAAATATAGTGTACCTATTTTGCCATCTTCCTGGCCTTGCCCTTGCCCAACACCACCCCTCGCAACATCGCCTCCACCTTGGCCTTCCACTCTGCCGTTGCATCAACCAATTCAGTTGCACGAACTCCGCGATGCAACCGGTACTTCTTGACAGCGAACTCAGCAATTGGACCTGTGGCACCCAGGTGATAGACGCTGGCGTAGCGATGCGCATGTCTATAGAACCAGTGGATGGTGGGAACGGGGCAGAGGCGAAGTCCCTTGCCAACAAAGTCCTTGGCTTTTTGCCAAGTTCCGTTGGAACGCTCCTGGAACCACCGCTTCACCCAGAAATATTCGATAGGATTCATCTCCGGGTGGAATTTGGGCAGGAAATGGCACACCATGCCTGGTGCGGCTGTGATGAGCTACAATTTGAGTAAGTAAGTAAATCATCAGTCAAAATAAAAATGAACGGCAACAGCTTGAGTTGAGACTTTTGGCCGGCAAAATCCAGTTGGAGTGAGAGCATGCGCCGCATGCAACAATCAACAGGGCGCTCTTCTTCTTCCTCCTCCGTGTTGTTGCTGTCGTCACCATACATTTCGTGTTCTTCATCGGCCGAAACACCTTCGAGATGAGGTTTGTGAGCCTTCGCAAGCTTGCATGCCTTGCAATCACCAATCAATGGCTTACCAGTGGTGTCCTTGGTATAGCCACGCTCCGCTAAAATCACCTTCATTCCTTTCGGAAGCCCTCGAATTCTTTGTATGGGTGATTTGCGGGCAGGTTTTTGTCGAACATCATCTTCTGAGCTTTGCCGGCATAACCATGAGGATTGTCAGCGGGAATTATGGTGTCGTGCATTTCGGGAACCTTCCCACCAGGTTTCACATTCATTTTGGTGGTGGTCAGGGCATCTGGAGCAAGACTCCCATGTGCGGAGGAATTATCAAAGATCCCATGAATGATAGTGTTGGGGAACATACGACGGGCGATAAGAATGACAATGATAAGCTATTGTTGTGCGACAATTAACCATGGAAAAAAGGAATGTAGAAACAGAATGACTCACCTGTTTGATCATCTGCTTCATATTCCAATAATCATCGCCGGAGGCCTTGTTATCTGGATAAATCACTGTCGTCGAATCCGTGATTGCTAAACAAAGCTCAGCCGCCATTTTATCGTTCTCTGCCATTATCTCTGGAGTGAGAGCGAGAAGACCATAGTGTTCACACAAAAATGCGGAGACCATGATCAGACGGCCACAGCCTTTCTTTTTGAGGACCTGCTCGCCGGGCTTTAGCCAGTATTGGTTATTCTGATAGTCGTTCGAGTGAAAGCTGGCCTCGTCATGTACCAGTTCAACATGCTTGATATCATCGTCACCAAGCTGAGGGAGAACCTCCCGCATATCGGGCTCAGCATATGTTGCGTGAAGGTGTTCATAGGCATGCAGCTCTGCAAGGTATTCCTTGCGCCGCCGCCTCACATCCTTGCGCTCATGCCCGTCCCAGTAAACACCTTTCTGGTGCTTGCGGCTGTATCCGAGCCTCCAAAGCCATCGCTGACAGTGTCGGATTGAGACAGTCTTCTTTTTGAGTGCCAGTGAGGGAAGCAATGTTTCGTTGATATGACGCTGCAGTAATTTCGGATTAACCTGGAATTTAAGAAACATCAATGACGATGTAGGCGGGAAACCAAGGGAAATTTAGTTACGGTGCCGACTTCAAGCATTCTCAACCATCGTTGAACACCGAGGTAGAAGCCTTTGTCATCAAGAAGGCTGTTAGATTTTTTTTTGCGCTGGCTCTGGTGAGTGGCTTTCAGTGCTCCATTCACCTCGAAAAAACGAGCCTGCGCTGCAATGACGTGCTGAAAGGCGGGACCACGGCCATGGTATTTGGCGACACGAAGCTCCGCACTCAGACGTCCCATGCGAGGCATCCAGCGATAAAAGTCAATGAGAGAAGCAAAGAGAACTTCGCTGCGATAGTCCTTTTGCTTTCGCGCTGTTTTCAGAGAGGCAGCCGTGACAGCGCCGAGTTCCCTGGGGTCTCGGGGGCTGCATCATTGAGAACACCATCCACCCAGTCTGCAATGTCGTCCGCTACAACAACGGAGTGAACAATCTTGTCACCGAGCTCTTCCCATGCCTGCTCCTCGACCTGCTTGGGCACCGGCTCTTCCTCCTCGTCGGATGAAGACAACTCTATTTCTTCCCCAGAACAGGCAGGTGGATCTGTCCTGATTCGCTTGAGAGGAGGACCAGGTAGAGAGGTAATTTCTTCGATGTCATCGTCAAGGGAGAGTGTGCGGGCTCGTTTCTGCTGTGCAAACATGGTGGCGACAGTGCGCGGAGCTGGGATTGAGCGAGAGGCAGTGAGAGGCTGTTTGGGGGCAGAGGAGGTGGCAGAGGGAGCCTTCTGTTGCGTCAATTGCAGCCAACTGGCGGCTCAATTCATCTTCCGAGATGCGGAGAGAACCCGAATTGAATGTGTCCCAGAGTTTTTTCTTCTTAGCTTGCACCGATCGCTTGGACGTGCCACCAATCCCCTGTGAGTGCCTGAAAGTGGTGATTAACCCCACGTTCAAATTCCATAGCAAAGAAATGCGCCTGCATTTTTATTCAATGCCCTGCCTTCTCTATTATCGCACTTCACATCTCAGCAGCACAGTGCTTGGCAGCGGCCTTCTCCTGCTTCTCAAGCCACCTCTCTTCACGCTCGTCATACGTCCGCGGCTTGGGCTGCGCTTCCCAGGCCTCGAATAGTCGTCTGACTCCATGTTGGATTCTGTATCAGTCTCCACAGATTGTCCCTGTCGTCGTTTAGATCACTTTCGGCATTCCCAGAGGTAGGCTGAGATGGGGCGAACATCCCCCCAGTGCCCCTGTGCTGGTGAGAGGCGCTTTGGGCGACCCTCGGCATGGTGTGGAACGAGGAGCAGACACTGGGCAGGATTGATGGTGGCGCACAGCCACCGGTTATGACCGGCCCGAACCGAAAACGCAAAATCTCAATGGCAAAAAGTATATTTTCATTTTCTGAACTTTTGCTCTGGGGGATCTATAGAGGGCCTTTCCATAGTGCTGTTTACACAGTGACGAAATGCCTAAATAGAAACCAGAGGAACAGTAGCACTTCCCAAATCGGGACAAAAGTTTGTCATGAAGTGTTGTCTGCAATCATACTTACTAATCTTTCACAAGATGTCTTGACGACTTAATTGTCCACGGACTTATACTTACTAATCTTTCTCACCTTATTGTCTTTCACTAAACAATTAGCTTGCTAGTATTTAAGCTAGGTAGTTTAGCCTCTGTTCTTTAGTTTGATTATTAAAGTTCTTCATCACTAAACGGCGTTGGCCGGACTTCCTGTCTGACTCTAACTCTGTCCACATCCCTTACACTCTAAAACTCTGGACTTCCCCAACTCTGGTAGTTCTCGGACTTCTGTTCGTCGGTCTGCGAACCCTGATAGTTGCACTCTCTCTGTAGTGTTGTGAACTCTGACTGTTTTAGCCTCTTGGACTTCTGTGTCCGACGATCCCCAGCCCGGCATATAACAACCCCACTCCCCATCCATTGAAGAAGTCCAAAGGTGTGTGCTGGTATTCTCACACCACAAGTTCCCACAAACACCTCCACCCTTCTCTGTAGCCAAAGTTGCTCCAGCGTGCTGCAAGGGTTCCGGTGGCGACCTTCTGTCCTCTCCAACTTGTAACAGGATGAAACCCACCGCAACATATGAGGAGTCGACGGATAGGATTATCTGCCGGCCGCAGGTGTAGTCAATCTTGTGGATAGCTGGTGATTCAATCAGTATTTTCTTGAGTATTTGCATCAGGTATATTTCCACTGGTCCGAACACAAAGTCTGCACCCTTCCGCATAAGAGCTTGTAGTGGTTTTGCATGCAGCGCAAAGTTCTCCATGAATATGCAGAGTAGCCCCAGTGTTCCAAGGAAAGCACAGACTTCCATTAAGCTCTCACAAATTGGCCAGTTGCGGATGGCCTGTACTTTGGACTCATCAGGGGTCTGCTCTTTGACAGAAAATACATGTCCAACAATCTTGACTCTGGGAACTCCGAGAAATGATTTCTTTGCATTGAAAGTGCCTTCCATGCGCCTTATTCTTTGCAGGATCCGATTGATGTTCTGGACGGCCACATGCCCTGCCTCACCCCCACCCCACCCAGTCCGCCGTCCCGCTGGCCGCAGGCACACCCAAGCACCCCACCCCTGCCACAGCCCCGCCACTGCCTGCACCTGACAGCGGCCACATGCCCCACCCCTGCCCACCTAGTCTGCCTGCCCTCCAGCCACAGGTGCCCTGCCCACCTAATTCACCTGCCCACAGGCGCACACCTGAGTGCACTGCCCCCACCACAACCCCAACCCCACCACTGCCCTGCCCCCACCACAACCCCACACCGCCCGTGCCCAACAGTGGCCACACGCCCCACCCCTGCCCACCCAGTCCACCTGCCCACCGCACACCGGCCCTGCCACAACCCTGCCACCGCCTGCACCCAACTGTGGCCACACACCCCACCTCACCCCTGTCCCTGCCCAGTCTGCCTGCTGGCCAGCTGCTGGTGCACCCAAGTGCGCCCCACCACAACCCCACCACCACCCATGCCCAACAGCAGCCACACACCCCGCCTCCCCTGCCCTGCCCAAGCCTGCCCAGTCTGCCTGCCCGCTGGCTGCAGGTGCATCCGAGCATGCCCCACCCTGCTTGGACCCCCTAAAATGTGCTTACTGCTTGCTATTCATTCCATGTAGATATCTGAGATGTATTCTACAAATATGTAAGTAATACAATATGCTAGCTTTTTGACATGGGAATTGTGAGTACATGAGAGAAGCTGCACCAATTCAAGGATGTAAATTGGTAAAAGGGCTGGAGGGTTCTGTGCACAGCACAGAGCCTGCTATTACACTAACACTATGTAGTGAAAGGTATGAAATCGGTTCGGCAAGTGAAAACCTCGAAATAAGGCTTCAACCTAAACCAAACCAAAATCAAAGCTTTGTGTTGTGTTCAGGGGTTCGCGTGGCAGGAGACCACGAATGCGAATTTGGAATAGGTGAATAAGGAAAGTGTGTGTGTGTGTTGCATAGCTTTGAAACCCCAAAATCACAATAACTCGTAGTCATTCCCGTATATTGTTCCGTTCCGTCCGTTAAGATCCGTAGTGTTCCCGTCAGTCGTAGTCTTCCCGTAAAATGTAGTGTTCCAATAGAGAGCGAGCCAAAAGACACAGGTGGTAAAACCTGGGCGTAGAATTCTATTTTACTAGGACATTTCGCTCGCCTTATATACCCCTACTGTTTGTACCTCCCAACTAGTATACAACTAATGTAAATCGTCAGCCTGAAGCCCTCCGTTCCTAAGTTACTGCCCTCGGGTGAGCCCATATCCCTGCTACCTTGGGGATCTCCTGGGTTATTTCATTGAACCAGTGCATTTCCCTGTTATTGCCTAGGTTCCGGAGGCCGTGCCGTGCATAGCATATACTCTCGTGGTTACGGGCTATCCGTTGCCGCGTCAATGTGCGTCCGTAACCCATTTCTATTGCTTCTGCAATACGTTGTTGCGCGAAGTCACGTGATCACATGACCGTTTTCAACACCGCGGGTTTCTCGGTACACAGGTGTGTGGTGTCCGCCATTGTTTTACGTGCCAATTATTTGAACTCAAAATCCCCCCTGGCCGATCCTGTCTGGCACTATTTCACGGCTGCAAAAATGCCCCACGCATCAGTAGTATTGTGTTATTACATAGTGCTATGTAGTATTTGACTACTACATAGTACTATGGTAGTACTACAATAGCACCACGTAGTTTGGGATTTCTACAGCCACTACAGGCACTACAGCAAAAATCAGGTTTTGCTGATGTAGGGGGGCTTGTTGTTGTATGTCGTCTGACACATGATGTTTTTATTTAATTTTAAAAAAAAAGTGGCGTGGCCAAGGTTTTCTGCAAATGCTGTAAACAGTTTATACTGTTTTGTTTTGTCTGGTTTTGCAAACAGAAACGAAATGGTTGGAGCCTTACCGTGCCCTAAGTTCCACAAAGAGCTGGAATGATCCAGAGGCTGCCGATTACACGGAATATACTGATCCCTTGGCAGAGCGCAATGCTGGAATCCTTGTAAACAACGATTCTGAAGTTGATGAGGCAAAGGAGACATGAAACTGTCTCCACTGACTAGATACTGTGCAAAATTTTCAGGCTCAAATAGACCACGTCAAACTGCTTGATGTCAATACCATTTCAGGGTACTACAATATATGCAAAGAGAGCACGAGAAGTAGGATATGAGAACAAGATGACATTGTCCTTGTCTTACAAAATGTATGAGCAGCTACCTACGTTTAGCTGATTGAACCTCGATCCATGCAAGCACCCAGCCCAAACCTGCAGCGATAACTGAAATGGCTGCAGCAAATATACCAACTATTGCCAACACCAACCCAGCTGTAGAGTTCTTCTTATCAACCACAGGCTGCGCTGATGCCAATAGGGCGCTCAGCGACACGAGAAATGCAAGTATTTTGTAGCATGATCGCAAGAAGTGGAGAACAGTTTGGGATGTGGAGAAGATGGCCAAGTCATTCTTGCTGGGAGAAATGAGAAAAGATTTCAGCACAACCAGACAGACAAGACGAAGGATGGTTGACCAAGCGATATACTTACTAAGGTGGTTCCAGGGGTTCCAGAGGGAGTGGGATTGGTGCTATTAGTTCAGGAAGGATGACACGAGTGACGTAAAAATCTCTGTGGCGTATTACAAGATGGCAGGCAGCATTGAGGATTATTCTGTCCATAATGAAACCATATGCAACTAAACCTGAATATATATATTGTCAGGTCCTAGCAAAACAGTGTGCAGACTGGAAACATATACCAGAAGAGTTGCCTGTCTTGGCCCACATCTTCCATTGCACTTTCGTTTCAGCCTCACCAGCGGTGCTAGGTGCTAAACCGCCAGTTTATGATATGGGGTCTGGACATGCCACTCAAAATCAACAAGGGGAAAGCGGAAGCGTAAAAATCGGTAACTGGCAAGAGGGTTCCGAGCATTTGCAGTTGTTCCGGCGAGCATACTATGGATATTGTGTGGGAGGCCTTCCGTGTGAATCATCCACTCCACTCGCTGGTGCGCAAATGCGCTTAAAAATGTGGCGGCTTGGGGAGTAGTGGTGTTGTTTGTGGGGGGACTATTATCTGTAAGTGGTACTGTTGATGCATGGATGACTATGGTCATTCTTGACAAAGGCCAGAGATCACTCACCAAGGGATGCAGCAAGCAAATCATGGAGGCGTTCAGAGATTGTGCTCTGACCTCTGGCACGCTTATCTCTCTCAGCATTCAACTGATCTGTGGTGATGTTAATGGTGGTTCCAAGGACGGCTAGGCTGGTGGAATTGTGGTTTTCGATAACCCGAGCGTTTTGGCTGCTCATCGTAAGATGGAGTTTGCGCTAGTAGTTGCGTCAAGTTCGAACGTTGAGTAATCCATGATGAAGCGGCAGTCAAGCATATTTCATGTATAACGCCGCCAAGCATCACGCCTGTTAATCAAGTGGAGTTAGGAGGAGTTAATCGGCGATCAGCTATGTATTCCTATCAACGCCGATTGAGTGACAGGCATGACATGGGATAATTCCATTGAGAAACCCGGTTTCACGCAGAAACCCTACCGCTTTAGGGAATTTTGCAGAAACCCCCGCAAAAATTTAACCAGAAACCCTTCCGCAGCGATCAAGGCGTGAGCGGAGTTTCAAACTCTCGAACTAAGCTGTTTCTGCTCTGTTCGCCCCCGAAGAGAGAGTTATTAAATCGGTGATAAGTACTGTAGGCCGGTCCTCGGCCACACTGCATCGGACCCAGGTCACGCAGGATTTTTTTGCAAATATCTCAATCCCAAATGCACTGATAGACAATCTGTAAAGGCAGTCCCCTACATAAATGAGCTTCAAATGTATCTACATGCTCAGATATATTTTATCTGGAGAGGCAATGGCCTCGGAGAATTATTTGCGTCAAAATCCAAGATTTGATGGCTGACCCAGTACCGGGTCACGGTTTCCGATTGGTCAATCTTTGTAGAACTAATTTGAACTTAAAAGTTTGCGGTTTCGGAATCTGGCTTGAACTACATCACTGGGTATTTCAGGGTCCAACGGCGTTCTCTTGTCAGAAAGTATTGAACCATCTGTCATTTCCCAAGCTTCTGTGGGCGCATTCCGTTGCTTCTGTGGGCGCATTTTTGATACTACATGTGGCCATGTTCACTTGGAACGTGTGCCTCTCACGGAGTCACGGTAGTCTTCCATTCCTGATTATCTCTGCAGTGTACACAGATGCACTGCCCTGTGGGCGTATTCCGTTGCTTCTGTGGGCTCATTTTTGATACTACATGTGGCATGTTCACTTGGAACGCGTGCCTCTCACGGAGTCACGGTAGTCTTCCATTCCTGATTATCTCTGCAGTGTACACAGATGCACTGCCCTCCTAAATACGGGAGAACGGTATCGCAAGCAACCATTTCCAAGGCCCCCCCCCCTCCTGCGTAACTCGTTATGACTTCAGAGTTGAGCCATGCTATCATTTATTCGCCCTCTACGGATCGGTACAAAACCTCCTATGGATATCAGCACCCTAAAGACACTCGGAATTTGCTTCATTCGCTTGCAGTTTGTAGATCTGACAAACAATGTTCGTTACCGGGTTATACCCATAACCTACTTCGAGAAAATTCTTACATCGGTTGAATTCCTTGTCAGATTTGAGACCGAATTTATCTTCTCGCTTCGACGTCTCAGATCACCACGGTTCACAACTCCAAGGCTACTCGAATTCTCTTGCCGTTGCCCACTGGATCGGTTGCGGAGCGAGTTCTGGAGGAGATAGTCGACGCCCTTGAAATTTCTGGGGCCGAGGTGCAGATGTACCACGCGGAAGCCGCTCCTGGACAGGTGAGTTTCTGTTCGAAATGAGAATATCGTCCTAATTTCCGGAACTTGAAGTACGAAATCATGACTGGACCCCTGCCTCCATTGCAGGCTGCAGACGCACTCGTTCACACCCGAGAGACGATCTATAATATTGCAAGCAAGCATGGGCTCCGAGCTACGCTTGCTCCGCCAATCTACGTGTATAGCTGTGAGTTGATCGTTGGATAACCAACCTCTAGTTATTGACCGGCCCTATCAGGCGGCAGCGCGGCCCATGCGCACATCTCGGTGCACTCTACGATTAGCACACGTCCTGCTCCCCATTCGACGCGTTTTCGTGTATTCCACCACTGCCATGCCTGACCCAACACTGATATTATCATCTGAGCATACATTACTTATTTTGTATCTGGTTTTCTTTGGCCTCCCATTGCTCTTTGAGTTGCAAATCAATTGTTGGCCCTTTCCCATCTTTGCAGACTTGATGTGTCACTGTGAGGTGAACCTGACACACTGAGACCCATGGATTTTTCCTGAATGTAACCAACATGCATAGAAACAATATTGCAACATTTGGGATCCAGAGCTACTGTGCATGGTGCACAACACAATGCATAAAGATAAAGACAAATTATGGTTTCTGGCATTTTAAAAATCTCAATGCTGCACCAGCTGTAGTTGGGATATTATCATTCTCTAAGCTTCAGGTCACTCTATAAATATGAGTTGACCACTGCACATGAACTCAGGGCTCTCAGCTTCAACAGGGTACAGCTAGAGGCAAGAAGAGATCCGACAATGCCCCCAAAATGGCAATTTGATCAAAGTCATCTTCAAGACCATCTCTGTTCTCAGTCAGTTTTGTCCCGAGTATTCTGGGTTATTCTCGCCAACATTGTAATATGTAGATACAGATATTGTACAATCAGATTGCATGTGAATGCAGCCCATTTTGACTTATTCTCAGGATGACCTGGTACCAGGTCTGATCCCTGCAGGCCTGTTGTGGTCTCCTGAACTGCCCAAGTCTGAGTGAGCCAGTAGTTTCCGACACTTCCACTGACAGCGAGCCAGAGATGTGGTGCTTGTCGGTACCCATTATACTTGGTTTGGAATTTTCTAGAGGCTGGGGCATATAGCATAGATTCAGTACAACCTGTGGGTGATTGGGAAATTTCCTGTACATGTTTTATCAGGCAACATCACTTGTACATTCAAAAGAGCTGCAGTGACTCAACAATGGCGAAAAATATGCATTGTCTTCAAGGCATGGTGTACAGTGGAATGCAGTGTAGAGTTAGAAGGGAAGATTCTCTCAATGGCATTCCAGGTCAATGCATACGGTTGGTGGTAGTTCAACAAATATTGGTAGTGGTTCAGGCATTATACGCACACAGTCCTTGCCTCCAGCATAATTCTACCAGGAAATATGACATTCAAACGAGTTGAAAGGAGTTCTACCATACTATCTGGGCTCAAAAACAGATCCGAAGAAAGAAATTCGAGTGTGATCTGGATTGGCATCTAGATTGGCATGCACCGGCACTGCTGCCACCATCACCAGGGGTTCCTAGAATCTGGTTTCCCAATAAGCCTTTGGGAAACCGGGTTTCTCAATAGAATTATCCGTGCCAGTGTACAGGGGCTAAATAGAAAGATTCTATTGAGCAACCCCCACATGACTGATAAGATAAGGGACAGATAACTGCAAGGACCTTTCCGACTCCATTTTTCAGAGTATAGGTAGATATTCAGTGGGCTGATACATAAAATAACATTTTCAATGTGAGCACAGCCCCTATATTTTTCGCGAAATTTTTGCGACTTTTTTGAACAATTTTTGCAGACTTTGCATAAAAGACACATACAAGATGATTTGTGGGCTTAATCCAGCTTCGAAAAATTCACAAAAGTAGCACAGTTCCATGGAATCAGAGTTCTCAATGCAGACATTTCATTTTGAGGAAAAGCAGTTCATTCAATGCTCAGAGACCCCCTGAACGGATCCCGCCCATGGCACACATGCCCGCCATCAGCCGCAATCAAAATTCGATCCAAACTTTGACTTACAAATCATGGGGGTTGCTAAATAAGCAAACCCCTGTACACTGGCATGGGGGATTGCTGAATAGAATTATCCAAGAAACCCCCCCCCCCCCCCCCCCATCAAAAATAAAGTCTACGTAGAAACCCTGGTTTCTGCCGGAGCTCAGCCGCCCAG
This sequence comes from Mycena sp. CBHHK59/15, assembly GCA_029204085.1. NCBI lineage: Eukaryota > Fungi > Basidiomycota > Agaricomycetes > Agaricales > Mycenaceae > Mycena > Mycena sp. CBHHK59/15. Next base: position 37,835 of record JARGXW010000765.1, read on the forward strand.
GAGACTACATAATGCAGACATGGTCCTTACACCCTTCGAAAATGTTTTCCGACAACCACTGGCTATTCAAATGGATTTTTAGCATAAAAGGCCTCTGCACTTGAGTTCATTTCCTGTGAACTACATATGGGCCACAGTTGTGCAGGGTCCATGCACTTCATCATGTGGTGTTGGGATAAACCCAAATCTTTTTGTAGTGGTCAAGATATTTCGGCGCGGCATTGGTGCGGTGGTGGCTGTGCAATTGGTGTGGCAGCTCTAAAACTTGCCACAATGCTCTATTGATGTTAATTTCACTTGCAGGAATTCAGAATAGGTCTTTGGCATATAGTGCATCAAAAAATCTAATGTGAAAAATTTCTGGGTGTTTTACTTAGGGATGAATTATTTGGCTTCAGTGTTTGGCATTAAGGCCTTAAGCGAGGTTTTCAGAATCCTTAGGGCTTAACTTAAGCCTTCAATTTAAGGGCTTAAGCATAAATTTCCCACAGCTACTCCAGCTGTTCCCTGCCCTTCTGGGCCTTCCCCCATCAACTTCACTCCTGGGCTGCATGTCTCCTTTAACTACAGCCACCATCCCTCCAAGTCTCTCCCAGCGTGATTATCAGAGTCGACAGCAGCAGCCACCTATCCCAAAGGTTTTATGGTTAGAAATTAGATGTCAATATTCTAGTATATGATCCACATACTTTCATGTGGTGCTCTGATTTCAAGAGAGGGACTCTCTTATGTTTCTGACCTTTCAACTGGGTGAATAGATGCTCACAGGTGACAGAGTTGTCAGAAATCAGTGGCAGAGACCTGACATCGGTTTTGGAGGGCATCGACATCCTTGTGGTAGAGAGAAGATGGAAGAAAAAATCATTGATGGTGGACTGGTTCCTTGCTGGAAAATATCTGGGCCGAAGTCTTAAGGCTTTCTTAAGGGATGGATTTTTTTTCGAAAATCTCTAAGCCTTAACTTAAGGCCTAACTAAGCCTCAAGTGAGTTAAGGCCTTAGGCTTTAGGGCAAACACTGTTTGGCTGACACTGTGTAAATCTGACTTTGGGGGCATTTTTCTAAGCCTTCCTCAAGTTGTTGATCCTCCAAGGCATTGAAAATATCTTATCGACAAGAAAAGAACCATTCCTGATAATCATACTAGTGCGAATCCACACTTAGTGACTAAGCCATACTTCTGCCTGCCCAATGCCTCCAGGTGTCCAACATGCAGCATGTGAACAGGCCCTCCTGAAGGCCTACATCCAGAACAACAAAGGATGCCAGCACTATGCCCTCTTGTACCACCATGCTGCAGCCCACATTTAACGTGAATACCCACAGCAAGGCCACTGCAGAAACCGACATGGAGTCGCTTTCTTCAATTCCAAAAGCTCCTTGGACCCCAGCCATTCCAACAGTGATGACTGGAGTGACATCCTGGGCCCCGACTGGTGTTTCATCAGTGATATGCTGGACAAGCTCTCTCAAGACAATACAGACAACACGTCTCAGTTGTCATCTTTGATGCCTGATCTACACTCTGTCAGCTCGAACTCAGGCTTATTCTCTGAGTCGGACTCTGACTGGAATCAGATGAGTGACTCCACATCCAGAGCTGAGGGGGATGATGAGTGGAGCACAGATGAGGACCACAGCCAGCACTGTCCGTTCATTTGTCACTGGATTCAGAAGGAAATTGAGATGATGTATGAGCATCAGTATGAGCAGCCATGTAACACCCTGCCCTGCAGACCATCCTACCTCCATCACATTCTCAATGTGCTCAAAGTGGGACAGTCAGATCATTTCCATCAAGCCCTTTGTCTTGGCCCACTCACATTCGACACCCTCGTGTCCGTGCTGGAGAACAACCCAGTCTTCTTCAACAATTCCAACCATCCCCCGCTTCCAGTGGAAGAGCAGGTCGCTGTTGCTGTCTACCGATTCAGCCATGATGGCAATGCTGCTAGCATCCAAGGCATTGCAAATTGGGCTTGCCTGGGTAAAGGAACAGTTCATCTGATCACACGGAGAGTCACCTCAACTGTAAAAAGTCTGCAAAGTCTCAGAATATTCGCCAAAAACAGTCGGGGTCGGCTTTTGACTAAGGCTCCAACCATTTCATTTCCGTTTGTGAAATCGGACAAAACAAATGGAAATGGTATGGAAACAGTTTAAAACCGTTTTAAACGGTTTTCAAACAGTATTTTTCAGGGGCTAAATTTCGGGGACATTCTGAAGAGACCCTCCGGCTGGAATTGTCATATTTTTTGCCTGCCACTGATGCAGATGCATGTCTATCATGTTACCTAGGTATTTTGGATAAACCCAAACCAGAAAAGCTGATGTCGGAAAACAAGAAGAAGAAATGTCCAAGTTCAGCAGGACGCAGGAACTGCCGGAAGCGATCAGTCACGTGATATTCCATCCAAATAGGGATTAGGAGCCAGTGACAGGAAGCATACGTCCATCAGGCTTATCATGACCTCTTTGTCTGATTTAAACCTCACAAGGTTACATCCTAAAATCAGACCCCAGCTCAATGTCGGCCATTGGGCATATTTTTTTGACCAAAGTTCGTGTGTTAGGTTCCAGATTAATTTTTGACCAGATGCATCACATTCCAACGCAATATGTTCCAAGGTTTCGGGAACACCACAAGCATGACATTGTCCACATATCTCAAGTGTATTAATGTGGTACCATAAATCACCAACCCTAAATGTGTTATGTATGCATTTCCACAAGAATTCGCGTGTTAAGCATTGTAAAGTTACAGAGCGGATTGATCTCCAAATAGTTTCATCAGAAGGTGTATACCCACAAACATCTTGGACAGAACAGCGGATGCGATCTAGATTTATAAATGTAGTGTTCCACTGAGGTCTGGGTTGTAGCATCCGTATGACCTTGTGGAAATATCTCTGTGAACCTCTGGACAGCGGCACGCCTGGGTATTCAAACATAATATCAAACTCCGTGTCCACGTTGACAACCCGTGTGTTAATATTTGGCAAAAATTGAGCATGATTGTTAGACACTTTCTTGAAATAAATTCTCTTCCATTCTCACTCAAGATCCTCGGAATATACCCAAGCTAGCCATTTGGGACCTTTAAACTACAAGTGAGCGTGCTGGCACTCATCCCAGGTGAGTGATTATTTTGAAACCATTTATACTGTTTTAAAACTGTTTATAAATGGTTTGCCAGATCTGACAAACTAAACGGAAATAAAAACGGTTTTTACCGTTTGAAAACGTTTGCAAACGGAAAGGGTTGGAGCCTTACTTTTGACAACCTGACCCAAGCCCGTTTTTCGCCCGTTTTCTCCTATTTTCCCCCCACCGGGTTTTCCCTAGGGAGCAAGAGTGGCTGGGGTCGAACATGTCGCATGTCTGGCCCCACTCAATCGCATCTCCCATCTGTCGCAATGGAGCGGCAATCGATCATGCCTCTCATGCCTGTCACTCAATGGGCCAAATTTCCCATACATAGGTAGCAGTACACAGCACGGTCCGAATAACGAATGCTGGTTTCCAGGGGATTAACGTCACTGAATTACATAACACTGCGAATATGGACATGGCATGAGAGACATGGCATGTTCGACTGCCGCTCCATCGCCACTCGTAACCTCCATGGCATTCATAAACGATAGCCGAGTACCAACCGTCCAAGGCACCGCTCTCGTATCTGTTTTCGTGTATTTCCATATCCCCCACATTCGCAGTTTAATGGCAGATTCAAATCCCGGGCAGCGGTAAGCTTATGGTCCCTATCGATGTTTCACAGAAGTGGGTCTGACAAGTTGCAAACACAGCTGTTCTTTGTACAGTATCGCCAGCCACATAAACTTTTGTCTCTCGGGTGACACGACACCCGACGTGTCTGAACGAATACATGAGGGTCTGCCAAGGCACGACAACTTTAGTATGATAGGCATTGGATGATGCCTATTGATGGGGCTAATGCCTATCACTATAAAAAAATGCCTATTATGCAGGTGAATGCCTATTGCTTCACAAATGCCTATCATTTCATGAATGCCTATCCACTGCAGTGTTGCATTTTAAGGCTAAGCCTTAATAACACCTTAATATTAAGCCTTAGAACGAGCTGGGAACATAGTTAAGGGCTTATTAAGGGCTTATTATTGACGTAAGGATGCTTACTCGTCACCGGCTATGGGCGACACGATGGTAAAATCGGTTGAACATGGGCTCGACAACGAGACTGGAGAAACTCAGCATATTTCGTCTTGCAATTGTGCTTAAGCGACACTTTGGCATTTTTCTGAGGTACCAGATGGTCGTTTGGAGGCCTTGCGGGATCATGGGAATTTTAAACTTAAGCGCCCACCCTTATTAACCCCTTAACTTGTTCTTAAGCCTTAACCAAAATTTTTACCCTTATTAACCCCTTAAAATGCAACACTGAGATTCCACTGAGGGTTTCTCCCCCCTGTGTGACCACGGGATTGTTCAGATGCAGTGCACACGACACGAAGAGTGCGGCACACACCATTTATCTGCGGCACTTGGCACACATCTTTAAGGGCTTGGGGAAGAATCTTGCCTCATAAATGTACTTGACATTCTCCTGTACTATTTCGACCAAATGTTCAGGTGACGGGTGACGGAGGGTCCTGAACTGAACATTTTGGATGTAGGTGACGGTCACAATGAGACTTTGAGGCCCAAATCGGCTCAAAAATACAAAAAATCCGGTCCGGCGTTCGCCGGACTACCGTTTATGGTAAATTTTCGAGTGATTTGTTGGAATGAACACCTGAAAAAATGAACATCTTGGGTGACGGGTGACATGCCGTGAACATCCGGTCGAAATAGTACAGTATTTCAAGGGCACCCTACACCTTGGATTTCCTTGATCCCAGCATAATTGTTGATTCAAAACATACTATGGTAGAATGCAAGTTGAAGTCTACTTAGATGGTGGGGGCACGCCTTCAACAAGCAAAGTATGAGCTTCGTTTGTTGAAGCGTCTGTACTACGGTCATTGTGACCGTGGTCACTGAAAACATGCGTCACTTGTCATGTCACTGATGTGACTTGTTAGGCAGTCAAGCATGCGATAGGTGTTTAAGCATCCGGGATAGGCATCTAATTGTGTGATAGGCATTCGACTGTGCGATAGGCATCCATTGAATGCCTATCCTACTAAAGTTGTATGTACTCGGGTCTGCCCTCCAACATGATGGATAAACTCTACGTAACGCAGGAGCTTTCATTCTACGATGTCACAAAGCTGTCATCCGGAGGCACCTTTGCGTCAGTCTATTATACAACGTGGTCACACACCATTTCCAAGAAGGAAAAAAATTACACAAAGCACGACGTGGTGGTAAAGGTGAATAATAGAAATGATCTGAAACTTAAGGACAAAAAGGCGAGTACTTTTCGAGCAGTGTCGGCGACGAGGGTGCTGATGACTTCTTGTTAGGCTCGTACACTGGCTACCAAGGTTGTGGGGGATTGCTGATTTGCTGTGTCCCTGATCTAATCATCTTTCGGACAGCTTTTTCTCCGCGAGCTTGCGATATGCACAGGACTAGAGCCTCACCGGAATGTGCTGCCTCTGATCGGCTTTGATTCAACCCCAAAACCACCCGGCTTAGTCATGCCCAGAGTGGACCACCCAGACTTCTATTTCTGGTTGCTGGAGGCGCAATGTGATGGTGATCTTTCTTACCGTCGACGGTATGAGCTTGTTAGTTATTCTGTACATCGGTCCATCCCCGTGGTCTGACGGTATTTGTCAACTGGCAGGTGCGTGACATCGCCCGCGGGCTTGAACACCTACATGGACGTCATCCTAAACCTATCGTTCACGGCGATCTACATATCGTCAGTCGCATTTATGTTTTCATATAGGCGGAGTTGACTACCGTCTTCTAGGGCAACATCTTCCTCCACGATGGAGTTGCTGTCATTGCAGATTTTGGCCTGTCGAAACTACACGGCAATTTCAAATTTGTCTCTGCAGACCCAAAAATACGTAACCAATTATCAGTTTTCACGGCGGGAGACCCCATTTTAAAGAACGAAAAAATGAGTCGGTCATCATGGTCGGACGTGTATGCCTTTGCGCTGATCGCGAAAACGGTATTTCTGCTTTACATTATCAAAATTTCTCATTTCTTTTTGTTTTACTCCTTGCTCCTTGGCTGACTACTTGATATCGTTAGGTGATTTTGGCCTCGGATAGTCTTGACTTGGTCATTCAGGATGGTTGTGGCCCGATGATCAAGCTGCTCGACAGCTGCATGAATCTGGACTACTGTACTATTTCGACCATAGGTTCAGGTGACGGGTGACGGAGGTTCGTGAACTGAACCTATTTGGTACCAGTGACGGTGACAGTCGAGTTTTCAGGCCCAAATAGGCTCAAAAACACCAAAATTTTATCTCCGGCATTCGCCGGACTGCCTTTTATGGGAATTTTGATGTGATTGCCGAGGAATGAACTTAGGAAAAATGAACTTGGTAGGTGACGGGTGACATGGCGTGAACCTATGGTCGAAATAGTACAGTACAAGGCGAGACCGACTGCCGCTTGCATTGCTGAAGATGTTTCTTCCATGGTGAAAAACGCACCGGAAGGGACTTTGGGGCCGCTCACAGTAGTTACGGAGGATGACCTTCTGTTTTAGGGTTGCCTGCGGGCCAAAATAATATATATATAGCATTTTGGATATCTATCTAGTCTGCAAATGCATCTTCACTAAGATCCATATTATAAGTCAGACTCTCTGCTGGTTCCGACGAAAATTTGCACAGGTTCAGAAAAATCTACATCTACTTGGGTTCTCGATGAGACTAGGTACCAAGTAATTATTCGTTCCTTGAACGAAATGCCCCGCTTTCGTTTGCAGTTGTTGTCGCACTATCCCCATTCTGCATATCCCCATCCCATTTCCTACGACTCTGCTACCCTCGAGGCCTCCGACAATTAACCGTTCTTTAACGAGATGCTCCTCGTTCATTTCCACATATTGTTGTTTCAACCCCATTCATCCTTATCTCCATCTTCTGCTCTCTGCTCTCCTCCTTCGTCACGGTAAATTTGTGCTCATAGCCTATTGCCCCATCTGCTCTGTTACGGACTACGCAACGACTACGCTGTCCACGGGATCACAATCCAATCCAACCTGCCCACTACTACGCACAGACGTGTCCCAGCGGCTTGATAATTGACACGCATGTCAGCACTTTGTAACACCTGGACTGACGCTTCCTGGACGGGATATTTCCAACGCAGCAGGTGACCAACATCTCGTGGTCATCGCCACAGTTTTAAGAAGCGTTATTCGGCCTGTCGAATGAACATGCAATTGTCAAGCCTCGCTTCCGGCACAACGCCGCAGGAGCGGTGCTTACAATTCAGGCTGTAGCCACATTGCCGTGAAGATGACTCTGTGGGGTATAAAAGGCCTGAATTACCCTGCTCCTCCAGCCAGAACCTTCTCTCTCGCCCTCTTCGCTATCTTCTTGGGGTGGCAACACCTTGTCCCGATGCATCTCAATTTCTGATCACACAAGGTTCAAGCGTTCTCAGTCCAGTCTGGCTCTGGCTGTGCTGTATTCAATGAAAGTGCTCTGGCTATTTTTCTCCCTCAATGCTCGCCCCTTTTTCTCTCAGAGAACGGTATACAGACCTAATCTGAATCAGTTCTACGGTGCCCACCCTTAGAGGACTGCCCTTATATGCTGCAATATTATTTTCGGCTCCTCACCGCTAGCTGGGCTCCACAGCAAGCTTCCGTGTTGCAATTCCGTCCGATACTCTATCTTCAATTATTTCTTTAATTTGAGGTTAAATTTCTCTCGTTTTTCATCTTTGACTCAACTGCGACTGCATTACATTGTCCGTTCTCCTAACGAGATCCTCGGCTGTCATTTGCATCTCTTTGGTTTCGATTTATCTCCTGCTTCCCTCTTATCTCTCCCTTCGTCGTCATCGTCGAATGCCCCTTTTGCTCAACTATGGACGCTAAAGCACGGCTTTTACGCTGCATCCAGGTTACCATCAAGTCATATTATTCACACTGTCCCCTCAAGTCCCGTGCATGTGGGCTGCGGCTTTGGCACCTGGAGCGATGGATGCAAAGGGGCGAGTCCCATGAGCCTTTCTTCCTGCAGTTCAGATATACTTCTTCCGTGTGGATAGGTAGGTAACATGTCACGTATCCGCCACTACACCGCAGACCACTACCTTCGTGGGACTACACCCATGTCGTCCTTCTGTCGGTTCTGTGGAGGATAGACTTCTCCACCTTTCCCTCAGGATCATCCTGATTTCTCTCTAGAAAGTGGCAGCATCCCCCTTCTCAAAAACCGGTCATTCTGGGTGTTCACTTCACTGCCTGCCATTCCACTCGGATTCTTACAACATTATCAAGCTCTTTGCGCACCCATAATTATAATTCCCAAATATCTGTGAACTCACTGTTGTCCGGACTGTGGCTGTGCTGTCGCCGTGAACTGTGGTCTGCTCATTGTAACATGCCTCTTCTGTGCCTTGGACCTGATTTTGCGCCTTGATTTCAAACGGCAATCCCCACTAGAGCTTTCTGCACCCGAACTAACCATGCCATATTCTTTCTGGACCATTTCAGACTGCCTCAGGATTCTCGCGGAAGACTGTCTTGGTGATAGATGTTCTGGCCACGTCAATGTTCTCTCATCTTCGGACTCATTTCCTAGATCCAATCTGCATTCCCATTTTGTTTTGTACACAAGGAAGAATCAGACATAGGTTAGCTGGTGATGGAACTAACACAATGTAAATCTCAAGAAATTCACATTTTCAAGATAAACTTTTCTTAGCCTGGAGAATTCATATCAATACTCAAGAAGCAAAGGCTATATCTTGTTGTAACTATGGACTGCGAAAACTGCGCAAGCTCGGCACAGGCTCCTGTCTTTCACTTCTTCAATCTCTTTCCCCTCCTCTGACGAATCCTGTGGTTCAACCGCTGCGTTGCTGCAGTCGGAAGATGTTCTGTCACACAGATGTGTATACACCTGCCATCTTCCACTGTGTCTTCACAGGGACAACTGCACATATCTTCCACGTTCTTCACTACACCGAAGCAAGATGGCTGCCATTTCTGCTAAGGCCATGTACACTTGCCGATGGTTTGCCCACATAAAAGCCCAGATCCCCCATCTGTCCAGTCCACAATCCCTCCCACAAGTTGCTCCCCTCTTTGCTTGCGACAAAACCTCTCTGTTTTTTTTGATTGCTTGGCTGGCTCTGGCTCGCCTTCACCTCCCATACTTTGTTCTTGCCACACAGCAACATACAAAACATCAAACATCTCGCCTGAGATGCTGTCACCTGTCTTCCTCCATCTTGCTGGAAAAAAGAATCTGATTACTCATCCAGCCTGCTGCTAATAAAATGGGGCCCGATGCTCTTAATAAAGGACCCACATGCCATTTGTCTCCGGACTCCCTGAAAGACTGAATTGTTCTGTGCTCTGACCCTTTTTCTCAGGCTTGTTACTGCACTCTCAGGGCCTTTTTATTCTAGGATGAAGTACTGGCAATATGTGTCCCACGGCTAGATAAATGCTGCCCGACTCGGATATCTATTTCTTTAAAGTATAATCTGTATTGTACGTAAATTGTACGCTTCATAAAATTTAATTCAAACTTTCATCCATGACAACCAGTGAACTTTGAGTAACCTTAACTGAAATCCTCAGGAAGGAATTCTTTTTCACAATGCTCGGGGGCTGTGTGTGCACTTTGTCTCAATGGAATGTTGCTGCCCAGGTGCCGAAGCAAAGCGCAAGCATGTCTTGTCATGATGCATAGTTTCCAGCACTTCCTAGAGTGCAACGATTAGTGCGCCGGTTGCAGCATCAGTAAAACTACACATTTGCCTTTGGTGTCTTTCATCTTTGACACACATCTTTAGGGATTATTCTACTGAGGAACCCGGCTTTCAAAAGAAACCCCCCTTTTTTGGGAAATCCTTCAAAACATCTATTTGAAAGCCCTCCGCCGTCACCGCAGGATGGCCGGATGAAGCGTCGGAGTTTGAAACTCGGTCGCCAAAGTTGGCCACACAACACGTCGCGCATACATTTTCACAGAATGGCTAGCTCGACGCATCCAACCGAAAAGACCGCCGAGGCCTCAACTGTTACCTTCAAGAAGCTCTATACAGACCTCTCTGTCTTTGTGATGCTGGCAGTACAGCTACAAGTTTGGGCAGAATACTGTACCGTTTCGACTGAATGTTCAGGTGACAGATGATGGAGAGTCGTGAACTGAACAATTTCGGCATAGGTGACGGTGACGGCGAGATTTTGAGGCCCAAATAGGCTTCTGCTCCCAAAAAATCCCGGGTTGGCAGGACCTACAAATGTGCACTGTGTCGGCAGGAGGGTCACAATCACTCAAAATGTCCTCTCCAGTTGTAGATTAGTGTTGAGATTAAAATATCATTGTGCCCTGCCGTTGTGAACAATGACCTGAGCTATTCAACTTATAAGTTCACAAAATCCGATCAGGATCATCCAGCTAAGGAATTCTAACTATGGTGAGGGGTCTTAGATATTATAAATATTTGTTTAGCTGCCGAAAATCCTGCCCCCAAGTGCTCGTTGCCATCGCTTGAACGTCGCGAAAAGTTGGCATGATGGTCATGTGACCATGTGCCAAAGTGCCGAGTTGTCGAGTCCCCACACTTGGCACCGGCCTTGCACCGAACACTGGTGAGAGAAACCCTTGGAATTCGGGTTTCCAAATAACAGACTTTCTTTGGCAGGGGTTTCCATTGAAAGCCGGGTTCCTCAGTAGAATACTCCCATCTTTAGTCTTGGGCACGGTGTCCTAGAACATCTTGATCTTGGCATGGATGGCTTCAAGTGTTTTGGACAGTGTGTCTTTAGGCTGTCTGTGTAATGCATAATATATGTGGTATATTTTTTGAAAGGCTTAACATATATTTATATGTATATATATATGCACCTTGAAAATTTGCAGATTCTGGGTACAAAATCTTTTTGGCTGACAATGAGTACTGACACAGGGGGCAAAAGTCGTGGCATGTAAAATCTACATGCGGTGGCAGCATGTAACCAGGCAGTTAGATTTTACATATGTACAAAGTAATTACATCATGACTGTGCAATGAGATAAGATTAGAATGATCAAAGATTTAGATGAATTCCACATTGCCTATTGTGCAAGGTGTCCATGTGCAATTACAAATGGCAAAGTTATATTTTCATGGATCTGCTTCTATGACATGGCATATAACCCTACATATTCGTCCTGGCCCAAATCTCAGAATATTTGGAGATGATCTGGGCACACTAGGCCCCATTCACTGCCCAAAAGCAGATATTAGCCACAGCCTTTAAATAAAAGCATTTTTGACCATTTCTTTCTGTCACTAATTGCTAACGAATTATTCCAGAAGGTCTAGATAGGTTTCAGGGCAATCCGCCCAGAACCCACCGAGAAATCCGCAATTCTGTCCCGGGGATCAAAAATATCCAAAAAAGGAAAATAAATCGCTCATGCCTTCGGTACTGCACTTAGCTGTAATTTGCTGTAGCTGTAAAAATATAGGTGACAGCCCTCTGCATCAATGACAACATAAAAACACCACCTGATGGACACGGGAATGCCCATGCCACCTGGCGGTGTGTTTTGCGGTGTCAGAAACAGCAAGCAATAAGCCACAGGGTTGCCAGTGCTGGTGTGTGCAACAAATGCACAGCAGGTGGTTGATACCACTCAAGGGAGTACCAGACCTGGGACATGGGCGCTCGAGGAAGAGCAACAGGGTGGGATGCAGCAGAGTGCAGGTGCTTGTGGCCAGACCAAGAGTCAACTGCATGCATAGGGTTTGCATGCAGCTGGTTGGCAGGGCATGGGCACTGTGTAGACAGCACACAGGTGTCAGGGAAGGAGTGGGGCAGATGTCGGGGCCAGGGCTGGCATGGGCAGGGCACAGGCAGTTGGCGTCTGTGTGGAAGCGATGTGCAGACGGGGCATGGATGTCAGGACAGGCGGTGTGAGTGTACGCACTTGAGGCTGAGATCAAGAGGAAAACATCAAGTCATTCAAACTCCGCTCGATCATCTGATGGTTACAGATGGCATGATTTTGACTTGTCATTCATTGCCTTCTCCCTTGCCTGCTCCCTGTCTTCCCCTCCCCCTGCTGTGTCCATCGGACATCACATCTATGTGTCCATCACTGGCCATCTCATCTGTGCTGCATCGTGTTCTGCCGCTTGTGGCCATCTTCATCAATATTCCTTCCCTTCCATCTGCTTGCACTGTGTTGCTTTCATGAGCTTTCTGTGGACCTTCCCTGTGCACTGTTGTGCACCTTTGCTGCCTGTGGCCCTTTCCACATCTCTACTAGCCCCATAGATATCAAGGAACATCCCATCCACCTTTGGCAGCCACCAAGGTGACAGTGTCCCGATCCACTGGCCCATGACATGGCATGCCACTGCCATCTTCCTCATATGCGAGCACATTGGTGCTGTGCACTCAATCGTCTCCACAGGCTTCAGCTGAGCTGCTCAGGGACCATGTCCATGGCTGCAATTTCCACATGCTGCTGATGAACAATGAGGGCCAAGCACAAGAACAATCCGGTACGCTGCAACGGATGTCAGGCTGACACATGGACTTTCTTTTTTGGGAGGCCTCGGCCATCATCGGCAACCCACATCCGGCAATTCCCGTTGGCCCAATTTGGATTCGCTTCAAAAAATACTAAGTTTGCACTCAGACTTTCGCCTGTTCAACAAGGCGTGAAACTCTGTGGCATTTTACAGGTTATATTCACATTATGTCTATATAACAATTAGGTACTACCAATAGGTAGAAATTCCGCACAGTCTGCTTCTGCTTCAAGCTTTTGTTGTTAAAATTGAAGGATAACAATAGCCTTACACATCGAGGTCTCAAAGGAAGGTAGTGGAGCCCAGGAGACACCAGAGACAAGATATAACCTGTTTAAAAACCACTGTCAATTCTCTTGGGAAGCTGCATGAGTGGCACATATAGTACTAACATACTAATTGGTAGGCCAGTTCTATTAACTCCCACATGTGGCAAAAGCACAGGGGCTGGAGCTGTGTTGTAAATGAAGGGGGGGCAGGGAAATCTGAGCAGACTTGAGACTTATGGTAAGTGGTGGTGGTGGTGAGACAGCGAGAGCTGCCACTCAAATAATGGCCAAGCTGCCTGGCTGCTGCAGTTGATGTGTTGATGGCCGAGTGTTCTCAAACAGGAAGGTCTGTGTGTTGGCCTAAATTCCTGCTGCAACATCACTCTTCATCCTGCTGACTCTAACTTTTCTCCTCACAGTTTTTCAGGTGTACTCCTTCAGCATGACCTCGGATGTGTCCACCACTGTGCAACCAGGGATCCCACTGACACGCCCCCACCTGGCGAGTCCAAGCAACTCACACCCGCTCCCCCATGAAAGCATCCCCACTGATGATGGCGCCATCGCCATCACTGACGCTCCTAACCGACCTGCCCATCGTCGCCGAGACCGGTATCCCTGTTTCTGCGAGTGCGGCTGGCCCTGGGGTCACGAGTGGCATGCTGCATGACATTAAGGCTGCAGTGAGCAGCACAGGCCCATGCAGTGGCGGTGCACCAGGCAGCATGCCTGCACCTACGTACAGCATTTCCACTGGCGCGCAGAAGTTCGAGAGTGTGGCAGAGGAGAAGCCTCAGCTACAGGTGTACTCGGAGGCTGTGCAACTGTCACATGTGCAGCCACTGCCTGCGCCATATGAGACAACAGAGGAAGAAATGCAGTGGTTGGTGGCTCCTTGTGGGTGTGGCCCTGCGGGGGGGCAGTGGTGCACCAAAGGGGAACGACAATGATCTACCACTGTGAAACACCCATTTTGGCGACACTGCCCAGTGTTATTACATTCTCATAGTCTTCCATGTATTGTCTGAGCATCAATACAATTTTTATGCCATTTTCATCTGTCTTATCAGGTCTTGAAAGGTTTCTTTGTGCATCTTGAAAGCTGTCTTGGGGAAGACATAACATGTCTTTGGAGGTCTTGGCCAAGACACTTGGGGGAAAAGTGTCTTTGGCATCTTGCCTAAGACATCAAAGATGCCAAAGACAAATGTGTACTTTTACTGATGAGCGTGTCTCAGGGGTGCATGCAGGGGAATCCATGTCATCTGTGCTATCTGTGGGGAACTTATCCACCATCCGTCATTCACCGATCACTTCAAAAGTGGTTTTGAATAGACCCTCACACTGCAAAAGGCAACTTTTACGTCTGGCTGAATATGATGAGGAAACTAATTATGAAACTTCTAGTTTAGGCATCCAATAGATATCACCGAATCAATTGGTTTCAGTGCTGATTAAATCCCATCATCAGGCAATCAAATCATCTCTACTATGATTTCAGCTGATGTCAGCCATGCAGAAACTAATTGTTTCAGTTGAATTTTTGGTGATATCTAAACTAAAAGATTCATAATCAGATTTGTCATCATATTCAGCCACATCTAAAAGTTGCCTTTTGCACTGTGCCTATTGATTAATCTATGACAAGACATGCACTTCACTCTGGTTTATCAGTAAACAAATTCAAAATTGTCACTGTCGCTATTTAAAAATGAGGGCTGCACTCCGCCATTGAGGTCAGAGCCACTTCTTTGGGCCTATCATTTACACTGTTGAATGTAGGGTCTGTCTAGAATAAGTGGCTTTGGTGAGGCAAGTAACGCAGGGTCAGTTCAAAAACATTTGATCCAGGGCATGTATATGATGTTGAGTTCCTCATTTTCAAAATTTCCAGAAGACTTGGGTGATACTGTGGGGTAGAAAATGAGGCTCAGATCATACACCCTGACTCAGATATCATGTTACTTATCCCACAACGACTCTAATAATCCTTCAAATCAAGTGATACAAATAGAAATGGAAACACTTTGAATTGTGACAGGATGCTGTTGTGCTATTGATACTGGGAAACAAAAGGTGAAAGTTGAGCCCACTGTAATCACCCAACTACTCTGCCACTGCCAGTCTGATGTATTGATTATTGGTGACAGCGAAGAAAGTCAGGTTGCAGCTGCGAGGCCATTATGATCGAGCCTGGTCCCATTATCATCCTAGTGCAAGTCATCCTGTTCGGAAACTGGTTGGCCCACTGAGGGAATGCTTTAAGTGGCACAGTTGTACTATGACCATGCCCGCATGCAAAGAAAATGAAAAATTTCAGCATTATTATCCATTAATTACAATTAAATTCTATTGAAATCGCATTACAATAGATTATGATAGCCTTACGATTAAATAGACATCCAATTCCTAATATTAACTTACGATTACAGTACATTACAGCCCAGAGGCATATTTAATCATAATTGTCCAGCCTTAAGTCATAGCATTCACCTACATAATCGAAAGGCAGTGGGTTAGATTGATAATTTACTGTGAGAGGGCACAATTCACATGGAAGAAATGACGGCGAAGACTTAAGAGGTGGCCAGGGTCAGTGTTTCCTGCAGAACGGAGATGTATCGTAAAGTATACGATGAAGGTTGGATCTGTTGCGTTGAAAAGACCAGTAATAAAAGACAGCTAGTGAGCACAACAAACCGAGAGCAATTTTCTTGTATGCAGCATGCTCTTGAATTATCCCTGCATGCTACATTGTGCTTCAATATCAAATATACATGGAAAGCAATCATTCACCTTGTGCTGAGCCCTTGATCTGGAGTAGTGAAACTACTTTGGGGCATTCAGATATGTGCCGAGATGAATTGTATGGATTATGAATCAGATTTAGTGTTTTGAGAGCAGATGCACTTCCCTTGTACACCAAGCACGCATGCAACCCACTCCTTATCGAGGGCAGGCTGCTGGATGCACATCCCAGAACTGCGACGACTGAATCGAGGTTGTGTGATGGGGAAAAAAGGCAAGCCGCTGAAGGGTACACATCTGTTTCCGTGCGCGATGATTCTGTGGCTCATCATGATTGTCAGTTGATTCCTGTGCAAAATATGGTGGGACTCTGTGAATTGGAGAATGTGAAAATACAGGAGGTGAGTAAGATAAGAGGACTTACAATGCAACCATATTCACACCCCTGCTAAAGCCAGAGCGCTGAGTACGATGCCAAAGACCTTCATTTCCTATGGGTTCAAATTGATGTAAAATAATTTGGCGCCAGAAACCATAGGACAGTTTGTAAAGGAGAAGCGAAGCGAACTGGAAGGGATACCCGAAGCAATGGAGGTTTGCATCAGCACGTCCAGCAGCAAGCTAGTGTTCTCCTGTTGAAAAGATAACATACCAAAATCTGTGAAGTGAATGCACATGTACTCTTGTGTGGAAGCATTGAAGCTGTCCACCATTGCTACAGGCTGATATTAGTATTCCCATGCGTACAGGGGATGGAGGGATCACAGATGGGCCTGCGCCTGTATGAGGCATGCACTGAGCTCAGCTGCGACGCTGCATCGGGATGTCGACGTCTCATTCAAGGGATGTTGCTGGATGCTAGCCCCAGCACTGTGAAGGACAAATAGAGGGCAAAGATGGAAAGGTCGGCGATGTTGAGCGTGTGGTAGACACATGGGTCGAGAGCGCATAGAGGCTGGGTATATCTATTTGGCAGCAATTCAGCTGTTGACAAATGCAGCTGGACGTGATAACACCCAGCTTCTGGAGCGAACCTAATCTGCAATGAAAAGTCAGTGATCTTGCAACAGGTGCGCCAAAATGAGGGTCTCATGGGAAATACAGCTGAGGCATAGTGAGGACAGGCCCCCCGTCACTCATGGTCTGCTGTAAAGTAAATCAACACCCAAAAATTGGTGCTCTCCGGTCTGTTGTGTAAAGTAAATCAAGCCAAAAAGTGGCAAGCTCGGTCCACTGTAAAGTAAAACTTGGGCCGTAAGGTAAATCAACCAAAATTTTGGTCCTCAAGCTTAGAGTAGGGGACAATCAAAACCCTCCTATCACGTAGCATGTGAACCACTCTTTTTTAAGCAAATCTGAGGTCAGATTCAGATTCAGCTCAACGAAAGGAGCCTAAAAACATCTCTCTGAAGTTTTTCCCGTGAGCTGTTGGTTTTCTCAATTTTTTGGTGAGGTCAAACGAAATTGTGTGTACCCCTTTGGGGCCCCAGAGCCCGAAAAAAAAATCAAATTTAAATATAAGCATACATTCATCTGGCAGCCACAGACTCCAGTGCTGCCATGGCCCCCTCCGAGACAGACCGGTGCAATCTTTGCTTGCAGACAGCCCAGTCAGCTGCTTTGCCTGTCAAGCCGAGCTGATAAGTGCTCATAAAGCACCATGAACGGTTAATAAACCACCAGATCACATCAGTTTGGCATGCATCAAGATACTGGATTGCCGCTTCTTTCGCTGCTTTAAATCTGGCACTCTTGTCCACCTCCCGATAGGTTCCGTCTGCCAGTAATATTCCTTCTCTACTTTTTCTTTGGGGGCATTGTGGATATTCGAGAGAGAGAAGAAATTATTTTTTATCGATGGATTGGCTCGATGGATTTGCTTTATCTGATCAGAATCATAACCAGGTGATCAAAAGGCGTCGATGGGCACTTTTTCCGGTACTTTTCCGATTTTTTTGAGTTTTCTCAATATTTTGGGGTTTCTTCAGGTCATACAATTTTTTTTTTTGCAATTTGGCTCATGTGGATCTCTTCATTGGTGTCTAAATTGATAGTTTACACAGTTTCCGGGCGGTCGGATCGTGTCTGCCAACCATGGTATACAACTTTCCCACGCTTCCAAAATAGGCGGGGGTTTTTTTTTTTTTTTTGGGACGTTTGGTGTAGTGCCACTGCCTCTGCAGAAGCATTGCTCAGTGACACCCGTCGTGCCACCGGTGCTTTGGCTGAGGTGGCGAGCGGCCCCGGGCGGGCATGCATTTACGCAGACACGTGAGACAATGAAGTCACGGTACTGTGGGACTCGGCAGAACACCCACTAAACCCTGTGGGATTCGAACCCACGAACGTAAACTTGTCATGTTTACGTCAGCCGGGAACTTCCGGCTAGGACGCGTGATGATGATGAAGTCAATTAGCGTGCTCAAGCCGCTGAAAGCGGCTATGGTACACGGTGATCTAATGCTAACTACATGCAGGCAGATGTCGGGCAGGGACTCCAGCTGTGAGTTCCTTGGACACGGACGGGCGCGGGTGCGGACGGGCGGGTGAAGGAACGGGGCGGGGGGTTCGGGACTGCAGGACGGATGACGCGGAGGCACGGCTTGAACACGGGAGTAGCGGAGCGCGGGCTCGTACGCTCGAGTAGCGGAGCTAGGCTCGAACGCTCGAAGTCAGGTCTGTGTGTAGAATAGGGTTAGTGTGTTGCAATGGTAAATGTGTCTGTGCGGTATAGTTTTCAGAAGGCGAGATGGGAGGAAGGGGGAGGAGAGGCGGTGTAAAAGATAGGCGGATGGGGTTAAGAAGTAGGTTCGGGAGGAGCGAGGTCGCGGTAGATGGGAAGGCGGTTGGTGGCGTGAATGTAGTGTAAAATGTGGCGGATGCCTTTGTCTGTGGTGAGGAGGAAACCGATTGAATTGGCTCGACGCCCGAGGGCGGTACGAAGGGGGACGCAGTGGTGGTGGAAACGGGAGCAGAAAAAGAGGAAATGGGAAACATCTTCTCGGCGTTGGCAAGTTTGGCATAGGGGGGATTCGGCGCGGTGGATTTTGTGGAGCCAGGCGTTTAGGCCTACCATTTGGGTGCGCAATTGGACGATAAGGCTGGAGTTGCGCCGGGAGAGGTCGACTAGGGGTTTGTGGTATGAGTGGACCGAGGCATCTTTGTCAAGGCGGCTGAACTTCTCGTGACGAGGGGATGCTTCCCAAGCGGCGGACCATTGTGCGGCTGTTTGAGTGCGAAACTCGGCCTTTGCTGCGGCTGCGCTGCGCGGGAGGGAGGCGTGGAAGGTGGGAGGGATGCGGGTGTCAACTATTTCTTCGGTTTGGGCAGCGGCTTTGGCTTCGGCGTCGACACGTTCGTTCGGCTCGAAATCTACGTGGCCGGGGACCCAGCCGATGTGTAAGTTGACTCCGGGGATGCGGTCTTGTAGACAGTTGAGTTCGTCCAAGAATTTGAGCAAGAGGTATTGGCCGGGTTGTTGTCTGGGGTGTTGGAGCGCGCGGATGACGCTTTGGCTGTCAATGCCGAGGAAGATGTCGCGGAGATGGGAGAGTGAGGGGATGGAAGAGAGGGCTAGGGTAGCGCGCCAACAATCTCGGATTCGAAAACAGTGTGGTCATGGTCGGAGCCCAGGAGGAGGCGTCGTGAGAAAGAGTCGTCGCGTGTGTCGGTGACGCAGGCTGCGCCAATTTTGCCGTCGATGCCGGAGCCGTCGCTGTATAAGCAGAGGTCGTGGGCTCGCGCGCGAGTTCCCGCGCGCGCAAGAGCTTCTTTCTTGTTGGGGGCAATGTCGAAGGAGAACGGGGGGGACCACGTGGGGGGGACGGGAAGGGTTGGATGGTTTCGAACTCGGTAGGGGACAAACGCCAAGTGTGCATGAGGTTGTGGAGAGCGGAGCGGTGCCGCCGAATGCCGTGGAATCGCGCAGCGCGCGCCGCTACAGGATGAAGAGGATGTGATGTCGGAAGAGTACAGATGCGCACCGCGGCTCGATGGCAGATTTGGTTGAGGCGTAGCTCTATGGGGATGTTGTGAGCGTGGAGGTCCAGTAGGTCGTTGGCGGTGGATCGTAGGGCGCCAGTGATGAGAATGCCTGCAAGGCGTTGTACTTTACCTAGGCGCCGTGCAAAATCGATGCTGCCTGTACGGTGCGAGGAGCCTGGATTGGTGGAGATGGGGGTGTACCACGTATCGAGGCCGTAGGTCATCTTTGGGATGACTACACTCTCGTAGAGGCGCTTTACGTATTTGTGGGGGAGGCCGAATGCGGGGCGCGTGAGGCGGTTGCATGCGAATAGAACCTTGAGGCCTTTCGTTGCGGCCGCCTCGGCTTGCTTTTTGAAATTGAGTTTGTCGTCGATGAGGATACCTAGAAATTTAATGTGATCAGTATGAGGGATTAACGTACCGTTCCAGTCGTATGGGATTTGGACGTCGGGACGGCCTTGAGCGCGCATGCGCATCATGCCGAATTTGGATTCTTCGAAGTCGGAGTTGTGTGTACTGGACCATGTACGGGAGGCTTCGGTCATGGGGTCTATGATTTCGTCGCACTTTGTGAAGGTGGGAGCTGCAGCGAGGAGGTAGGCGTCGTCATAGTAGGCTCCGGTTGCTGAGCAGCTGGGGTCAGTTATAATTTCGAGGAGGGGAGAGTTGTAGAATTGAAAGAGGGTACCCGACGATGGGGCTCCTTGGCCAATGCCGTTGGTGATGATGTATGGGGCCGAGAGAAAGTCATCGAACTTGAGGCGGGTCGACTGGCCGGCTAAATCGTGTTCGTAGAACTCGACAAGCGCAGTAGGGACTCGCCGCGCCCGCATGTTGTGGATGAGGCGGCGTTGAACAGCATTCGGGAAAGCTGCGCGTATGTCGAGGCTGATAAGGGTGACGACGTTTCCCTTGCGGAATTCGTCTCTAATGCGGGAGGTAAGTAGGTGGATGGCGTCCGTGGTCGTGCGGCCGGGGCGCCCGCCCATGTGCGTCGATGGTATGAGTTGGAATTTTTCCGTCACGTACGAGGTCATTTCGTTGTGCATGGCACAGAAAGATTTCTTGATGGTGCGGTAAAGGGCAATGGGGCGGAAGGATTTTGCGAGGGCGTAGTCGGAGCGTCCCGGTTTGCGTAGCACCACTGTGAAAAGTTCTTTAAGTAGCGGGGTTTCGTATTTGAGCTGGTGAGTGGCTTGAAATAATGCCCATAGGATGTCGCCGATAATGTGGTATGCTTTCTGGAGGACGATGAAGGGGACACCGTCTGTCCCGGGTGCTGTGTATGATTTAGCTTTGCGGAGTACGTTGTCGTACATGCTCCGAGTAAAATCGGGCATTGGGACTGGTACGGGGTAGACAAAGTCGGTAGGAATACCTAGAGAGTCAGCGGGGGGAGCAGGGGGGAAGAAAGTTTCGAAAAGGATGTCACATTTCTCTTGCGCGTCGGTGGCAAGCGTGCCGTTGGTGCGTTTTTAAAGCTGGAATTCGTTCGGTACTCCCATCTGTGAAAGGGCGGTTAGCGTATCGCGAGGCAAGCCAGACGCTCTTTTCGTCGGCTTCCTCTAGCCAATCTTTCCAGTGTTGTTTTTGGGGTCGCTATTAGTGTCGATCGGAAAATTTTGGAGGCCGCTTCTTCGGCCGTTTTGGCGTCCTCGGATGGGCGCTTCCAGTTGGGGCGTTCGGTTTTCCTAGCCGTTGCCAAGAGGTCTGAAAGTTCCTTGGTCCACCATCGCTTCGCATACGGTGACGAGGAGAGGATGGGGACGTGAGAGCGGATAGTCGTTTGGAGCATTTTGTCGAGGGTGAGGTAAGTGGTGTCGAAGTCGTCTGGGGACGTGATGTCAAGGGGGATGGGATTTGCGTCAAGGTATTTTGATATTGCTTTGTTGAAGTCTTCCCAGTCGACGGCGCGGAAGTTGGGACGAGGAGAGTCTGGGACTCGGAGTAGATCGTAGTCTATGATCGCAGTGGTGGGGAGGTGGTCAGCACCTGGTAGTCGTCGGGACGGGAGGGCGTCGCATGAGATGATAGCGTCAGAGATGTCCGATGATGTAAATACGAGGTCGAGAGTATTCCAGGTCTTGTGGGCTGCAGATTGGTGAGTGAGGGTGCCTTGTGGGAGAGCTAGGTCGAGGTCGTGGTCGGCGAGGAGCTTTAGGAGCGCCAGGGCTTCGTCTGCAGGGACGGAAGGGGGGATGTTGAGTCCCGACCAGAGTGCGTCATGCTTATTGAAGTCGCCGTGCCAGAGCATTGGGTGGGAGGGTGGTTCTAAAAGAAGATGTAAAGCTAATTCCTCGTACGTCTCGTTAGTGTCAGGAGCATTATAGATAGAATAAATTTGGAGGGATGCGGATGCAGAGAAGGTGAAGAGGAGGGACGTAACATTGCGACTTTTTACGGTCATTTGGTGGTAGGTGTCAGATTTGATATTTTTGTTGACGAGGATCAGGGAGCGCGGCCGAGCTGAGCCATCGGGATAGAATACAACCCATTTGGGGGAGCGGTCGTGATTCTTTGTTTGGGATAGATGTACGGTTCGGTGATGCAGATTATGTCGTAATCGGCAGGATCGACGGAGTTGAGGAGTGCGTTCATGACGGTTTTGGAGCGGCGGCAGTTCTGGTGCATGGTTCTAAAGGGTGGCGTGTCTGTGGATCGGTCTGGGGGATGATCTGTGTGAGACATCAAGATCGGGCAGCCCGAGGCGCGATGTAGTAGTCAGTCTCATATGGGTAGAAGTGGATGTCAAAACTCTCAGGGAGGTTATCGACTCGTTCGCGTTCCGCAATACGAGTTGGGCAGGTGCGGTCGAAGGTTGCGTGGTTTCCGGAGCAGTTGGCGCACTTGCGCTCGGTGTGTGTGCAAACCTCTTCAGCGCATGGACTTTTTTCATGAGTCGAGTTGCAAGTCTTCGTGGAATGTGGGCCAGCGCAGAGGCCACATACTGCAGATTCGTGTTTGCAATTTTTGCCGATGTGGCCGTACTTTTTGACAGTTGAAGCATTGGGTGATTCTGGGAGTGAGTTTGTGAACGGTGAGGAGCGAGCAGTTAAGGGAGAGCCCGGAGTCTATAGCAAGGTTAGCACTGCGACTGTCTTTGATCTCGATGATCAGAGAGCCTGCATTCGATTGGGAGTGCGCAGCCACTTCGCGTGGGTGATGCAGAAGGGAAGGAGAGTCTCAGAATTATTTTCTTCGAGGGTGCGGATGTTGGATTCGGAGGTTGGGTCGAAGGTCGCTGGTACGCCGTTGACGACGATATTGGATTTCAGGACGTGGGTCCATGCGCCAGGGGCGAAACGAGGAAGCCATTCTGTGGAGTTAGTCCGTACTACGTCAGCGTCGTGTTCGGAACGCAGTTGGATCGTCAAGTCTCCGCTTTTGAGGCGGCGCGCACCGCGAGCTGTGATTTCCGTTAGAATGTTAGCATCTTGGCGCGGACAGTATCGAGGATGGCTTGATTAAATATGTTGACGAGTTCTGTTGGTTCCGATTTGTGGACCGGGTGCTCAGCAGCGATGCGGGAAGTTTTGATTGTGATTTGGTGTTTGCGTGCGGCGTCGGAGATCGGGGCACGGGTAGTCACGTTACCGTGATTGTCGGATGGTTTCTTTAGGATGTTAGCGTAGGTATCACCGGATGGGCGTTGAGTTTGTGATGGTGCTGGGAGGTTGTCCTTGAACGAGGTCAGTAATACTGCGGTAGATGCGCGGATCTCCGCAGTGAGTGCTTCCTTCAGGGACTGGAGGGCAGAGAAGGCGTCATTGTTTTTGTGACTTCTCGGTTCTTTCGACCGCAACAAGGCGCGCTAATTCTGTGGACTGTTCCGATAAGCACCTCACGGCGGACAATCCCGTGTCACTTACGCTTGCGGTTTTGGTTGAATTTCTTCGACTGCCACCTTGGTTTCTAAGTCTGAGCTCCAGAAAAATACGGAGGTCAGGTATGGTCTATATATTGCTTTCTAAGTCTTCGGAATTTCTTGCCGGGGATACCGTTGCGTCCTGCAGGAGAGGCACCGCCAGTCACGGAAAGTCCCGGTGGAGAAACTGTCACATATATGTCACACTAGTAGGTTTTCCTCCTAGAACCACAGGAACTCGACTCCGGCAAAACATTAAAAGTGAATAATAAGCCTGAGAGAGTACACGGTATACTCCTCAAATTTATCTGGCTTTTCCAGAGGAGTAATTGTCCAAGAACCGGTGTGGCTGTACAAAAATCGCCCGAGTTGATGGACCGGCAACGAGTTTTCAATTCCTTCCCCTCCCCATATCCCTCACAATTTGGGTTATATATAAATTACCAGTACAAGAAGCAATGCCGGAGAATTACGGGGGTACAGGATAATAATTGAGCCAGGGAAACTCGAAACTCAGACCCCCCACCTCGTCGCACAACCTGGTCGCGGATTCAGGAAATTCGAAGATGTAGAAGGCAATATCTCCACTCTATTTGAACTCCTAAATTTACGGAGCACAGGGATCAGAAATCAAGTCAGAGTAGAGGCACTCGAAGAAATTCAACCAACCGGTGTGACAACCAACGGAACCGGCAATCAAAGCTAGGATCAAAAGGAACATGACAGGTGCGGTGACAGTCTAGGTGACTGATGCACGGCAAACGGAAAGTGACACCGGATTGTCCGCCGTGACTGGGTCAGTACATCAGTTATGATATTGAACGCGTCCTCCAGGGGAGCGATGGACGTGGCCAGTTTCTTGTCAATTCGGAATACCACGTGTTTCTTAAGCTGTGCAAGGAGGAACACCGGGTCGCTTTGATGACCGGCGATGCCGTATTGCTGCAGTTTTTCACGTCGGCTGCGGTGCTGGGCTCGACCGTGTCGTCTGCGACTTCCTGGGGGCTGTTGGGGGTTTGGGGGTAGTACTCGGAGAGTGCACCTCCGGGTCTGTCATAGTGTAGCGACTACTCAGCTTTGTGACGGCCTGGGAGGCCAAATTTTTCGGCTGTTGTGGCGTGGGAAACCTGGTGGTTCTTGATGGTTCTTCCAAAGGCCCGTCCCTAGGACGCGTGGCCACCCGCTCAACACGCGTCCCCCAAAATAGGCGGGTTTTGATTGTCCCCTACTGTACCAACTTAGGCGCGAGTGACCGGGGGCCTGTGAGGACCACATCTTCCACTCTATCCCCACACGCCCATTAATCAAGTGGAGTTTATTCGGTGATCTGTCATTCGTATGGGGCGATTGAGGGTCGGATGAGTGACAGGCGTGAGAGAGGCGATCGATTGCTGTGACTGGCATGCTCCATCGCCACTCTCCATGGCATTCCTTATAAACGATTGCCGAGCACCAACTCATCCGTCCAAACACCAGCACCACTCTTCCTATCTCGC